>DWNE01002137.1:0-19677 GCA_018249875.1 Cecropterus toxeus | reverse complement strand
TGTCACCTTTCTTATATACTGGCTTTATTACCGATCTTTTAAGTAAATGAGGATAAGAACCTTGTTCAAAAGATAAATTCACCAAGTGCGTTATTAGTGGGGTGATTTCGTTTATGCATTCTTTTAAAAAAATTGTAGCAATGTAGCAAAGAAATTAAAATATCGTTTCTTCAGAAAAATGCAAAGAAAGATAGATGTTTGCAAAAATTTTAATTATCTACTCGGGAATATCCGAAACATACCACGATATTATGCTGCGAAGGATGTAAGTTTTTTTTTTGCGAGAATAAAACGCTATGTGTACCTAATTTTGCATTATACGTTACACTTGGTCACTCACATTGATACTGTATTATTAGTTGAATTTAAGGCAAATCAGTAGCTCTATGTAGCGTATCAACTCTGTATTCGAATAAGATATCGATCCTATTTGGTTTGATGAAAGGTATCCATAAATTCCAGCAATAAAAACAGGCAAAATAGATTACCCTGTGAAAACCCTAATAAACTGTTTACTTTAACGCCACATTTTATCTTCATTGATATTTTCACATAACACAATTGAATGTATTTCGATAAAATGCTGTAAAAAAGTTTATTCAGAAATATTTTCTATTCACTTTAACATCATTTAGATAATACACATAACATGAAAAGCTATGTTTATAATCTATATTGAAATAATTAAACAATTTTCATATTTTCAGTTGGCTGGCGGTTGTGCGTCAGCGAGTTGTCTGTTTGGCTGCACATCATTTGGCGATTCCTACCAGTGTGGCTGTCCCGCTGGTTACCAGCTCGTCGGCGCTGGTCACTGCCTCACGGCTCTGGACGGTGCATTACCGCCTGACGATATCGGAGATGCTCCAGTGTTCCCCGTACGAGATCAGTACAAGATCGGTGGCAAGAATGAGCTCATTTCTACTGAGGGATGCTTTAGTTGCAAGGTATCGTTTGTGTTATTTCTATTACTGTACAGTCTAAAAATCTGAAATAATATTCTTAGGTAATAATTGGTAAAAGAATTAACGTCTATACTCATAATCTCATATTAGAATTTTTTCTGAGTCGTGGGTGTATGGAACCCTAACATCCAAAGCCATAACAGAAATCTAAATTCATCATTTATATCAGTCTGGCCTGGACTTCCACTTAGACTCAGACTTGTTTCAGTAAGTCGTTAGTAATAAATCTCTACCAGTTCATCAAAGGGAAAACGTACTTTCTAGTTCTATATTTTATTAAAACATCAGCATTGACGTAACTGGTAAAGGATTAGTATTGCAGCAGTATTGATTATAAATAAAAAAATAATTGCAGGTGAACGGAAGGCGAAGGAGAGCGAACGAAGAAGGCATTATTTTCGCGAACGGAACAACGGTTGTGAGGAGACGCAGACGAAGAAGCAGACGTAAGTGATAATGATATTTTTGAAGTTTGACATAGAACATCTCGTTGTTGTGAAAAGTTATATTTATCAGTCTTTAAATAAAGGATTATCCGATCACTAAGATCGGATGATCTTCATACTCATTGAAATGAATGCAACAGTAGTAAGTCTTACAGTTTTTCTCAGTAACATGTAGTTGCTGTCAACTAATTCCTTTTATTGTAGATCGATGGAATCAATACATTGGTTGGGTAACAACTGATTATTTAACGATGTTGAATGATCGATTCTAACAATGATTGCTTTATGAGGTCGAATGATCAATTGGACCATTAATTGATGACACTGGCGGTCCATCGATTAGTGTGTGGGTCACTCCTACCGTTAACGTTAATGTTCTAATGGAGGAGTACAAGGACAAACGTGCACCGGCAGGTCGTCGGTCGGTGGCGGAGCCGGAAGCGGAGCTGATAGTGGTCCGCGCGCGCGCGCGGCAGACGTGGGGCCGCGCGCCGCTGCTGCGCCTGCTGCCCGCCGCCGCCGCGCGCGCGCACTACCGCCTCGCGTACGGCGACCCCGACGGGCTGTTCCTGCTCAACAAGCGGGACGGCGCCTGGGCCCTCCGGCTCCGCAAGCATCTCAAGTCCAACGAGGTCCTCGAGAGGCAACTCGAGCTCGAGGCCCGCTTCGTCCCCGTCCCCGATATAGGCAAACGCGCGCGGCGCAGCCTCGACGTCCCCGCGCCGCTGCGACTGTACGTATCCATCCGCATCGCGCCGCACGGACGCTGAAACTTACTTGTAAATGCCAGTGGCGTAACGTGGGATTGTGGTACCCGACCGGACTTGCACTCTGTCACTGCCCCTAGAAATAAGTTGGCACAAAACAGTCGTCGAAGTTGTTTTCTCATATTTGTCAACTATTAAGAAAGTTCTTCTATTTAAAAATTTAATCATGCCGCCTGCCAACAGAGAATATGATTTTGCCGCCCCACGCTACGCCTCTGATGAATACAGAATCGTTATTAACACCACTGCCATTTACGAGTCAACGCACTGCCATTTTTAATTTTATTTCATTTATTATCTGTTGCCGGTTGACAGCTGTCAGTGTTACCCGTTCGCATTTGAACCTTAGCATATGGAATAAGATTTAGTTAGGTACCCTTATTGTTAATGTATAAAAGGTTTGTCTCACATGACTAATTGGTCGTTGAACCGATCGTCAGGTACTCTTTGATACATAAAAAATATATAATTTTAATAAATAAACCTTTGCAAAAGTACGTACAATAAATTCATATCATACTGTATTGAAAATTTGTTTACTATTTGTAAATTGGAAAATGTAATTTTCAAATAAAATCGAAGGCTTTGATAAATACGAAATACTCTGAGTATACGCGAAGAAAATTTAATATTGCTGACGTTATGAAATTCTTTAATCAAATAAGTCGAAGAGATAGGTATTGGAGAGTATCCGGCGAGCGGTCGCTTCGGGGACGATCGCGGCTGCAGTATTAAATTATGTGTGAGATTGAGTGCATTCGGTACAAGCACTGGCTCAATACACGCTGTGCTCTGCTACGGACCTATTGAGCTCTGATTTATATGAAATTAATATTGAAACCAGTTAAGAGTTGAATCATGAAACTTATTGAATTGAGATATAACAATATGAATTTATGAGTGGAATTTTTTAAAACAGTAGCAATTTCTTTGTTATTTTTTTTTTAATTTAATAATTTTGTGTTACCCGTTAAAATCCCGTGAGAGTATATAAAAGTTCAATTTTTAAAAATGATAAAATTTTTTTGTTAATTATTTTTTAATTTAATTATTTTGTGTTACCTGCTAAAAATCCCGTAAAAGACGTCAAAAACAATGTGAAGCTAACAGATACAGCTCTTAACAAAATATATGAGAGAGAATTATAAACTGGACTTAGAAAAGGGTGAAATTTGGTGATGAATGGTGAAAATTAATCGAAATAGATCTTAAGCTTCGTCGGCATAACATTTCATACTTCAATCATTTGTTAAGTTAACTTATAATATCATTTGATAATACTTTTAATTTTACATACTGATGAAATACTTATTCCGCCATTGAACTAAGTGCCAGTGTATAGAATTAAGATTAATTAAAATTCTAATAATAATATAATTATTAAATAATAGACATTAGGGAAATTATTTATTTTTTATTTCCGATGTTACATGAAGTCTACTTATTTTTGTATAATGGCTTTTTACTGTATTTAGATGAGATGCTTTTCGATCTTTTTAAACCAATGCAATAGTTTCGTTTTATTTTGTAAATATGTGTATACAGATAAATAATATGGAAACTTAGTGTTTGTAATAAGTACGGTAACTTCGATGTTAGGGTATAGTGGAGAAAAGAATTAATAAATTTTTACTATCACCTTGAATTTTATTTTTCCTAATATATTTCCTTTATATTAACGTAAATGGTATTCGTGGCTTTCTGTCAAGTGACACACCACACCATTACAAAGTAAGTCATGATAAATTTAAATCTTTCTAATAAACTACAAATGTGTAGGATTGGGATTACAGAGGTTTGTAACAGTTACGTTATAAGCTCAGGATTTAATTAGAACACTTCGAATTAGAGAAAGATTACTAAAAGTGTGTGGTGTAAAATATGTGGTGCCTCTAGGAGCCACGAAGGGTTCTATAAAATACAATAACTGTTGTGATTAGTGTAAGGCAGACTTACATATGCATGTAAGTAAGCCAATGCATGTATGCACATGCATGGGCTTTGTTTTAGCTTCGGAACGATCATTGCAACACCGGTGGTCTGGAAAAACTTAGCTAGTCTCAATTTTTTCTCGTACTACACTTAGCGGAGTAGCAGCGAACGGAGTAAATAGACAGTAGACACAGAAATTTATCGATAAAAACGTGAGATGGGCAAAAGGCGGATATTATGTTAAACAATGATCGCCCCTTCCTCTTTCTTTTTTTACTATTCGCAGATGCTATTTTTATAAATCACTTCATTTGTTAAAATCCGATTTGCCGTTTTGGCTGTAGAGCGTGCTAAAAATGGACATATATACATGCGCTCGAAAAAGAATCTTCTTTCTGATGCAGTAGGGGATTACGCTGGAGAATATTGGGCCTTTTCTCTTACCCTCCCTTGAGGTTCGATTATGATCTTTGTGATAGTAGAAATAAGTAAAACTTCAGTAATGAGATCAGATAAGATCAGATAATAGATCAGATAACGGTATGTACGGTAAATAATATATTTTAGTTGGATTGTTTTTTATCTCTGAATGAAACTCACGAGGGACCAGTTTTGATTCAGTCTCTACAATTACTAAATCCATCTAAAACCATCTAAAACCATCTAAGTCCATCTAAAACTCTGGCAACCTCTACCAAAAGAAGAAATTCACTGTCACAACAAAATGCCACTCCGACGGTTTGTCTATCATACTAGGTTTAAAATATAGCTAAATTCTATACACTTTCAAATATTTCCCTTGCGTTCAGATTTTCGTGAACCAGCGTGTTACTTGCATGTTTGTATTGAAACAAAAAATAGCAAAATGTCTAAGAAAGAGGAATTTTCGTGCGAGATGTACAGCAACAAGTTCTTCATGCTGTGTGCGGCGGGCGGTGCCGTGGCCTGCGGTTCTACGCACACCTTTGTCACGCCGCTTGACCTCGTCAAGTGCCGGCTTCAGGTCGACCCGGGCAAGTACAAATCGATATTCAAGGGCTTCGGTATATCCTACAGGGAAGGAGGCGCCGCCAACCTGGTAAAGGGCTGGGCGCCCACGATGATAGGCTATTCCTTGCAGGGTGCGGCAAAGTTCGCCGGATACGAATATTTTAAGTACAAATTCGCGGCCATGGTGGACGAGGAGTCCGCTTATTTGTATCGGACTTACCTATACCTAGCCGCCTCCGCGTCCGCCGAGCTTATTGCCGATGTTTTTTTGGCCCCGTTTGAGGCCACAAAAGTAAGAATACAAACTACTCCCGGTTATACGTCTCAAATGCGAAAAGCTATGCCCCACATGATGTCCACAGAAGGGTTCGGCGTGTTTTATAGAGGCTTAACGCCACTGTGGGGGCGACAGGTTCCGTACACGATGATGAAGTTTTCATCCTTTGAGAAGACGTTGGAATATTTGTATGCAAACGTGGTCCCGAAACCTCGGGAACAGTGTACGAAGACGGAGCAGCTGATAGTGACGTTCACTGCGGGGTACATCGCGGGGGTGCTGTGCGCCATAGTGTCGCATCCCTCGGACACCATCGTATCGAAGTTGAACAAGGATCCGAGTGCGTCTATCGGAGGAATTCTTAGCGAAGTCGGCATGTTTGGGATCTGGCGCGGGCTGGTGGCGCGTATCATCATGATCGGTACGTTGACTGGCCTTCAGTGGTTCGTATATGACGCCTTCAAGGTGTACACTGGTATGCCCCGGCCGCCGCCCTCGCCAATGCCAGAATCGCTCAGAAAGAAATTGGCGGCGAAGAAATAGTATCGGTCGTTTTGCTGACGCCTAAAATAAATATGTCATAAATTTTTAAGGCTGATGCGTTAATGCTTGATATTTAGCCGTAATCAGGTAAAATTATTGTTTATTATTTTTGAGAGTAATAAAAAAATAATACCGGTTTTTTTTTGTTTTTTATCGTGATATCTAAGGTCCATCTTGTAATCGTCGGACACATATTCGTGGTTACAATAAACAGTGGCGTCTCTCTCGAATTGCTGCGATGCGAGTCGGCAATAACAATAATGGGAGGATTTATCCGAACATCGTGGCCCACTTACCGGACTTATCCTTCGCGGTCGCTTCAAGTGACCCACCGGACAGTCTTACCATAGATGATGCATCACAGAAATACCATGGCTCATGCATTTTATTTGATTCATGCATTTTACTTATAGTAAACAAATATGGCTTTTACTTATTTGTGGGCATGATATTGAAATACTACTATGGTATGAATTTGATTAATTCGAAGTAATTACCTCTGTAGGTACACTATGCAAAATTACGCGCTACGATTCAGTGTAATAGATTTTGAAGGTTTAAAGAATTTGTAGGGTGGTAGATCCTTTTGTGGTTCGACTCCGGAAGCTCTACCGACTTACCTATTTCCGTCTAATAAAAGCAATGTTGTGCGCTGCTGTGTTTTGGTCTGATGAGTGTGTAAGGAAGACATACTTCTTCGAGGCGTTCCAAATTAGTCCTCAGGAGTAGTACTGCATCTGTGGCCATTGTAAGACTCTGATTTTATCTGGGGTTGCTGCAGCATAAAGTAGCGTGCTCATTTGCTATTTAAATTATTATGAAAAAAAAAATTACAAAACATGTTTAGATGATATATTCATGTTAGGTACGTAATAATATTTTCCCATTAATGGTTGCAGTAATTCAAACAAAAAGTGCTGGTCGGATTTCCCTGAAATTTGACATTCAGATTGTTTACGATGTAGGACACCAAGTACCGTAGTAAACATGAGCGAAGTGGGCAGAGACGTAGGAATAAGTTACTTACAAATAATGGTTTATTAAAAGCACCAGCATCAGCAATTATGTAAGTGATTGTCAGCATGCATGCATGTAAGCGTAGTTTTTCCACTAGCTTTTCCAATAAATACACAAAAAAAGAAATAATAAAATTGCAGTGGGTCTACTGCGCAAAGTTTTCTTTGGAGAATTCCCGGCCGGGCTATGTTTTATAAGTGGTCGGGCCGATCGCAAACACTAGTCCTCCCATTTAACATAATCTTGGAGTTATCTGAGTGGGTCCGCTCTTGTGGCAGGGTCGCCGGTTTCACTTTAATGTGTTTATGATCGATATAGGACCGTATATTGAGTACCTACGTATTTACAAAAAGGCATCCTTATATGTATATTAATATTTTTGTTGTGAAACATCTACAAGCGCAGGTAAACCTGATTATTGGCGTGGTGAGGATTGCCGTGGCGACGGGTTCGCCACACCATACACACTACTACATATAGACTGTATATATACCATAGGTACGGTTGCGTAGCGTGGTCTTACGCCGCCGGGGGCGGAAGTTCAACTCGCCACACACCATACAAACTTTGACGACCAAAAAAAAACGAGACAATATCCAACTTGACGACCAAAAAAAAACGACGACAATAATTATCTACCTTGACGACCAAAAAAAAACGACAATATATATCTTGTTGACAAAACAAGTTTGCCAAATCTGTTTTTGCCGCCCCCCAAATCTGTTTTTGGCGCCCCTTAAAATGTGCCGTCCGGGGCGGACCGCCCCTCCGCCCCCCCCTCGCTACGCCACTGCATAGGTATATACTTGAAATTTATATTGAATTTATGTATTTAATGAAAAAAAATATTTATTGATTAAAAATAAAAATAATTTTCTGTAAAAAATCGTCATAACATTATTTTTCAATATGCTATATATGTAGTTCTTGTCGCAATCTTGTCTTTTATGCATATTACTTCGATCCGATGTAATATGCATAAAATTCGATAGAATTATATCCGATGATCTCATATATGATGCTTCACATCTGCCAGGCGTCTCGTGACTGTATATAAGTTATTTTTTTTTGGATATCGTACTGGAATAATTGCTTCACCTTCACGCACAAACATTGATTCGGTACTCAACCAAATGTATGTTTAAATGATAAATTAATAATTCAGTTCTGATTCTGATTGTTGTCTTTTACATACGCAGTAAAAAGAATTCTACTGTCGGCGTACAAGTCCAGAAGCAATATTTATACAAGCATGATACTAGCCGTAGTACGCGAATTTGTACGCGCAGACTAGAATACAAGGACTATACCCATATTTTATCTCTATTTAACCTACTTAGAGATAGTAGGTATACTAAAAGTACTTTATTAATGTATATCAATATCATAAAATAAATCTGTTATCTAAATTTCATGGGTCTAGGATTTTCTTTTAGGCTTATTTATCGCGGAATTTAGACATTTTAATATGTAACTCGTGTAAACTCGTAGGTATTCATGATATGCGGTTTTTATTTATTTTTCTTGCATGGGTACCTGTATTAGTTTCTTGTTTAGCCGTATTAGGCTCTGCAATTATTAGTAAAAAGTGAGTGTCTTTAAGTGTGTGAATAGATTAAGACGTGATGGAATTATTTTAATGATGTACTTACATTAGTTTGTACGAATAGGCTAATTTTAGAAATGGTTTAATAAAGTTTGACGAGACTGCCTTTGTCATAAATGCCTTGCAACGTATGCCATAGCTCCTTAAACCAAAATATGTAGTGTTACCGAGTAAAAACGTAAAATAAATGGAATATATTTTCTTTAAATTTTAAAACTAATGTTCTCCGATAAACGGATGAAGTTGTACCGAAAGTTTCCATAGGTACCGGTGTTCGTGTAACTGCGAGCATTCTGACTCAGCGTATGAATATTGCACGGGAGCAGATTTTAAAACTTCCAAAACATGGGCGAGCAAATTCGAAGACATGAAGCGAGCGGATAAATATTAACAACGATTCCATGTTTAAATCCACTGCTTTAAGCGAAAAGCCGCTTTATATGTTCCTTCCAAAAGGACATATTGCTATAAACGAGTCAGGTCAAACTTTTTAACGTTTGCAAGTTCGGGGCGAATTTTACTTGGGCTCATGCGAAATGCATTTGCATCGCTATGTTATTATATTTTTGAATGCTCTGACAAACTACGGCGAACTAAATTATGTTTCCGTCATAAATAAAAGTCGACTTTTTTCTGGTGTTCGTAATCTGAGTTCTTGAATGAGAAATGGCGGACGTCCTATTTATTTAAATTGGGTTATCGTGGTGATAAAGTTGGGTTTTTTTATGTTCTGTTTGCGTTGTTCGACTCTGGTACAGTGGTCATCAATTATATCTGTTTTGATGTAGCAGTACAGTTTTTTTAAGGGTTAGCATCGTTGGAATAAATTATTTCTCAAGAGTGATAAAGAACCTCAAATCTGATGTCAATCCTATATGGCATTGATCACAGATGTCAACGCATAGCAGTGAACAGGAACAATCAAGTTAACTACATGCACCACCATCCTTCCATCACCACTATCATCACTTCCACTTAATAAATATTAAAACCAGTAACATCGTTAAAAAAAAACACATTAAAACAAAAAACCCGACTGCTTAAAACTAAATTTTTGTTCATAATGATGTATATTTAATTTAACATTTATATTATCAAAACACTCAAGTAAGAGTGAAAGAAAGAAAGAAATAATATTAACGAATAATATTAATATGAAATAAGAAATAACAAGTAAAAGTATTATTGTATATGTATATATTTAGATTGTTCTATTTATTAGCTTTGATTTGATACTCATATTGTCGCAATAGTGGAAAAATTCGTCACTCCCTCCCCTTTTTCCTCTTTTTCCATGCGCAAAATATATAGCCTAGTCACTTTCCAAACTGAAACAATTCTAATGACATGTCATACGATCCGTCAAGCCGTTATGCTGTAGCGCGTGCCAAATATATACATACATACGCTCAAAAACATTGCCCTCGTTCTGACGCACTCGGATAAAAAGTAAAAATATATAAACAAACTGGTGGTAAACATTTATTTTAGTAAAATTGAGGAAAATAAAGACAACGTTTCTTTTAATAAAATTATTCTTTTAATTATTCTTGAGCGCTTAAATAAAATCCAAGCTTTTGTTTATTTGATGTACATCAAACGAAAAACTTGATTATGAAGTTTTAGATTCGAGATGATAATTTTTAAACTTGTTTTCGTATAAAAGCAGGAAATATTGTTAGGTAAGTGTTATAAATTGATGTAATTTACGTGAAAGATACCTAATTACCTAAAAGTAAGTACAAACTCTTAACAGGTAAAACTAGGTTTATTAAGGATTTATAAAATTATTAACTTCTTGTTTTAACGTCTTAAAAATCACCCTTTCCGTATATGTTGTAGGCTATGAATATGGGACAAAATCAAGGAGAGCGGATACTTTCTGTACACCAATGACTACTGCGATCACTAACGCACATGACAAGGTGGCTATATATTTAATAGGCTCGCCATTTATAAAACAATTTCTAAAATATCAGCAGTTCCTCACTAATAGTAAAGAGATACCTATATCGTTGTTATTTATTGTTATTATATTTTATTGTTATGTTATGTTACTTAATACAATTAACAGAATTGAACAATGATCACTCATCAATTCCCTAATTCTAAGGTTTTGAAAATGTTGAAATATTTCCAATTTATGCAATTGTTAGTTACTATGTTTTGAGCTACGCTAAATACCAATGCGGATGTATGAAACATTGATAAAGAGATATGAAGAATGTAAAATGCCATCACAGTCAAATGTTTCGGAAAAATGCAGTAAACTGAACAGTATTTTAAAAATTCAACAATTTTGTGATCTATCGGAAAAAGTGGCTAAAATCTGCAACCAGCTCGCAAAATTGCAACAGTTCGGACTCCGTAAATTGTTGGGTACACGTCTATTTGTTATATTGACATTCACATATTTCCTACATGTTTGTCTTATTTCATAAAACTAAAGTTTAAAATTGCGTGTATCAGATGCAAATACAAAGTGGCTAGTCGTCTGACTTGTGCGGTACGATCAAACTTCTGAAATACTGTTGCATGGAGAAGAGGGGTTTGAAATAGCGGGGAATATTGGAGAATAGCGAAGCATAGTGGAGAATAGCATGTCTAATGCCCCGCGACGTACCAATCGTATCGATTGTCTTTGTTGGTTACTCGTGGCAGACTACCTAATGGGCTCGCCGGTTTGTCTGTTCCGCCATGTTTAGCTCACCGGTTGTACATGATGTCAGTACGTCATCCCTGAACAGGGGTTTTGAATTTAATGAGAGCTGTTCAGTCCGTCCCACACTCCCGTCGGAATAGCGTGTGATATTTCAGTGTGCCATAATTCATTTTAATATACACCTTAGTTCCCGCTTAATTTTAATTAGGTAAAATATCATGTATTTTTTTAAATATGTAGGTACTTTAATATAATGTTTGCTCAAAGACATATATATTAAGTTATAATAATTTACAAAATTGGCACCAAATGACAGCTTGTAAATATACGAAGTACTAAATAGTGCGTATAGTAAAGCAGAAAAAATAAGATAAGTTACTCTATCTTACGATAAATTAGAGTAAGGACCAATTTAATAAATCGTGAAATATAAATCCGTATGTTATTGAGTCCAGCGTATTAACTCATACGCAGTCCGGTGGCACGCACGAACGCTCTTGCGAGTAAGCTGGATGGATTACTGCTACAGGCGGGTGTGATCGTGCGAGCACCCTTATTTCGCTCTATTTCTCAATTTACTAACAACGAACCTTCGAACCTAGATATGTCACGTATATCGCCCACAAATCTGAAATAACTGATAGACACATTTTTATAGTGACAAATGAATCGATGTAGGGATAACAAAATAAGTAGCGCTGGGAGTTGATTTTGGTTGAAGTTTATTCTTTGGGACATTAACCCCATTATATTTTTAAAAGTTGTTGTAGCAAACGGTTTATAAATATCTAAAGACTCCAATATAACAAAAGTTTTTAATGTTATTTTTAGTACGCCTCACTTTTTTCTTAAACACTGCTCCGAAGCAAAAACTTATGTAAGAAAAAGCTTGAATCTATAAAAAGAAGAAGACTGAAAACCCACTTAAGTTTCTAATTATTTCTAGAAGCCAACCATTACCTTGCGAATTGTAATTCACTACAAATTGTCATACCTAACAATGAAATAGCCTGACTTCATTTGAAGAACGTACTCGAAATATGAGTAAAATGATCCCTTGGTTATATAATAGAGCCGTCAGGGCCAGGACGCTCACACGGCATCTGTCATCACACAATAATAGCCTCAAAGACACCGAGATAAGGGTAGAAGTACCTCACATATTGTCGTCGTAATTACAGCTGTCTAATTCATAATGTGACTTTGTGATTATATCGTCCTTTGATGTCTTGATTAAGGATTTTGTTCAAGCAAAAATCAGTCGATCTTCTGAGCTGATAACAGAGCTGAAAGTAATGATGATTATATAGCGCTAAGCCTAAATTTGGAAATGTAGGTATTGAATTCTCGTATTTTTGTATATATACGACTTTATGGTAATAAAAATCAGTATAATAACATATTATATATAGAAAATAATATATATTTGAAAAGTAATATAATAATTACATAGCGCTTAAGTTTTTTTATACAGTTCTTCTAAAAGTATCCTTAAGGTGGTAACTCTGTGTGGTTTGACTCCAGAGGCCCCATCCCTACACTCATTTCTGCCTAACAATAATACTGTTGTTGTATTTTGGTTTGAAGACAGTTATACTTATTCAAGTCTGAAGGGTAAGGGAATCATAATTATCTGAGGCGTTTCAACTTAGTCCCAAAGAGTAGCAACGCAAGCTGATTACAGATGTCCATGGGTCACTTACAATCAGGTGGATTGTATGTCCGTTTTTTTGCTGTCTTATATTTAAAAAAACAATAAGCAGTCGATATTTAATCTTCAGATAAGTCTTATATTATGGCGCTGAAAGTTATACCGATTACAGCGCTTGATGCAATTTTGAAAATTTTGGTAGTGTAAAGTGATATTATTCCTTCAGATATAAATTAGGATGTTATACACAAATTACTAACGAATTCCAGAATAGATACTAATATTAGAAAAAGGACGAGAACAGTAAAACTTTTGATGTAGTTCGCATGATATGACAGAAATACTAAGGCAGAGATATTAATATTTGAAGTTGCAATTTAGCCCTTAGGGATGCAACGCATTAGCCATCGGCCTCACTCAGTTACTAGTGTAATAAACTATTTAACATTAGGCGGGATATATCGCGTTGTATTAGTACTAATAACTCCAAAACGTAATTTTTACTGGAAAGCCGGTTTAAAATAAAACAATGATTTTTGTTTTTATCTTTTTAATGAATAAACTTGAAAATCAAAAAAAATATATCAAAATATTATTCAACAGTGTGTAGGTTGAGCACTAAGTTTTTAATCCTAGACCTTTTTTTGATAAAAGTATATCTTTAACTTAAACTGATGAATTTCAAATTACGTCGTTATTCAAGCAAGTCCTATATCTATTATCTACTGCTCTACTACATAAAACCTATTAACACGGCTGCATGTATAAAATCAAAATATTTATTCATTACGAGCCTAATAAAACAAAGTTTTAATTATGTTATACTTTCATCCCTCAAGTATACAATTTCTAAGAAGATTGGCAGATAAAAATTCAATCGCCTAATTACGCCGTCCGACCTTAGCCTCCAGAGCGGGTCCGCTAAAAATTCATAATATAAATTGCTAATTAGCTGAGACGCGAAACATTTTCGCTAAAAACAGTGTTTTTTGTTACCACGGGTGTATTCGTAAATTCTCTAATTATATGTAAATTAAAACAATAGCATTAACAACACGGTGCCGTCCTATGTCTAATGTATTTAGGATTCAAAATTAAGTCCTTGATTTACATCGAAATAGGAATCTTCTGTTTTGAGATGGATTTTATGTTATTTTGGATACATGATACAAATCATTTATTAATTTGTCAGCAAGGATGACAAAGGTGTTCACAATTATAGAAGGACGCTTACTGTGCCAAATATTGGCGTACAAATATTTTTATACATTAATTACATAAGTCACTGTCTATTGTCGCTGTCTATACAATAAATAATAACATAGATATATCGATGCTTTAGCACGTGTCAGCTTTATAGAGGTATGTAAATGGACGTAGACACCCGCGCGCACCGTTGTATAGGATTTTTGGGGATGACTAAGTATAAAAGTTTATTACTATACTTTTTTGAAAAATGGACTTCTTTCTGGATTTACCTCCTCTAAATTGGTGTTCTCGAACTGAACGTTGAGCGTTTAGATAGTTATATTAGATGGCGGTATCATTAGCACACAGGCCTAATTCCATCGGGGGGACAGGACAGGGGGACATTGCTTGTTTGAAGCATGTTTAAAAGAAGCGATAAAGTGGAGCCCTGGAAAACTCCGGCTCGTTAGGAGCGTGTGGATGACAATATGCCACCCGTTCTAAATTGAAATGGGCAAATTGACGAGTAATCTTGTATGTGGGTCATTAGTCTTACCGGCACTCTAAAGTGAGATTGTAGAGCAAGGTTTTGCGCCAAATTTTATTAAATGCCTTTGCATCGAAGAAATTGCAACAGAAAGCTGCCATACTTTTGCTATTTTTATAAATGTCGCATATTTGAACGAGCTATTAACAATATTCGGTGCTCACAAAGCCCTGCGATTAGCCGACTATCGTCAGTATACATTATGATAATTCGCGCGAGGGTCGGAGCAGTTCCTTGGCGGATTCTTGGCGAATTTAATTTCGAATAAAGTCATTACCCGCCCAAATCCGAGCAAAACTGTGAATAATGAGTGCGGATTATACCTACTGCGTTTTATACCCTCCATTCAATGGTAGGGCTGCTACTCTTGTAAAACTTCTTAAAGAAACCTACTCTTAGGTATAGTTATGTTATTAAACACTGCAAAGACTAAATTTTATAATTACATACATATTTGTTTGTAACTATAAAATTTAGTCTAGTCTATTTATATACAATTGATATAATTATATCCATGGCTTGTATTAAATAATTGCGAAGGGCAAGTTGTTGTATTTTAACATTTTATTGTTTTTTATTTTAACTATAAATAGTTTTTATTCTCGTTGCAATAATATTAAATTATGTTGTATGTTACATTTTGAAAAATATTTATTGAAATCGCAATCTTTGCTTGTATCAATTGTTTGCAATTTTAAAATATTTGTTGACTATCGTTCCAAATAAAGTTAGAAATAATCATATTATAAAGGCTACATAATTATGTCACTGTGATTACCGAGACGATTCCAATGTTACATGATTTGATATGGTATAATTCATCAAGCTGCTTGAACTGTAGAGCGTGCCAAAGAAATGTACATACATACCCTCAAAAACAAAAACGATATCCTTCTTCTGATGTACTTGGATATAAAATATATTATTGAATGCATACTGTTTGTTTTCCGGAAACTGATTAATCCTTTACGCAATGACAACAAGTCATGCCTTGATCCGTATCGTACGATGTACTACGATATTGAATGTATTATAATATTGAATATTTGCATAGCTGTTATTGTATATTAATGATAATATTGGCCTTTCGTCCGGACCGGATATCGCTGCAGGCGCTCTGCAGATTGATATTCTGACGCTAATGTATACATTACTCTGCATGGTATGTTGTTAATGCTCTAGATAATATGTGCTTGTGAAGTAAAATATACGGATGTTCATAAATTTTATTGAGTAACAGGTTGATTTATTTAAAACGCGACGTTTAATTTAAATCTTAAACCAGTTTCTTTTAATGTTTGAATTAAATATCGAGTAATGGATACATTTATATACGTTTATGTGTGCTACCGATATTTAATATCTACTATTTAATGCTTATAAATGTGCATTTAACAATAGTTTTCAGATAAGATAGCAACCTGAGGTCGATCAAAAAAGCACGTCCTTCGCTTATTATGTTTTTTTTTGTAATAATGAAATAGCAAACCAGCATGCAGACCACCTGATGGCAAATGGGCACTGCTCTCGAGGGACTTGTGTAATATCCCAGAAAAGATCATATTCGCACGTGAAGTTAGCCTAAGAAACGTTACTTCCCCTGAACACTAAGTTGAAACGACTCGGATAAGTATGTATATCTTACTTACCACACCCCTCAGACCAGAACTCTTGCTGCTATTAGAAATTGTTCTCTCAGTAGCAACGCATCTGTGATCAACTTCAGATAGAGCCCCTATTCTATAGGAAATTGCTACAGATGTACATGAGCGGCAGCGGCTACTTATCATCGGGTGGGCTGCATGCTCGTTTCCTGCATTAATGTGATATATAAACTATTACTTCCTGTATAATAAAAACGTGATGATGTTGACCCAAAATCCTTTCTCCTCAATCAGAAGGCAGCCCTGAGTCGTAAGGCTAACGAATTACTCGGGAGATCGGGCCTCTCGAAGAATTCGTGTGTGAAATTGAATTGTTGCTTCCGAAGTATCTCCGCCGCAGTAATTATTTTGTTTGAATAGGTGCCAACTGATTTCATAATTTATTAGCACAGATCTGCTCTACAACAAATCCAATAAATATCTTAGTGTCCACTAAATATTTTGAAGTTTAATTTATAACTGGTAACTGCAGTCGTATTATTTTTTGTTGTATTTTGTGTTATTGGAGTATATTTATAAAATTTTCAATTTTTTTAATTGACGAAAATTCTACCCTTATAGTTACCCTTATAGAGTTTTTTCTTGCATATGTGATTGCTATGGATAATGATAAAACCTGTGTAGTGTTATTTATGCAAAAATGATATCGTTCGTTTTTTTTATCCTATTACACTAAATGTTTATCCTATTACACTAAATGAGACATTTTGATAAATTAAAAAAAAAATCATAAATAAGTGTTCCAAGTGTTTAGATACATTTTATTACATTGTTTGCCTATTTACTACTTGCAGCGCCCTACAATATATCATAATATTTATTTCAATGTATTTCATGATCGTAGTGATATTAAATTTATCAGTTTTAATAATCGGGTTTTTCTCTTTATAATAATTTATTTGATTAAACGCTTTTAAGGAGTTTGCGTCAAATTAGTAACATAAACAGTTTAAATATGTATACTTATGTAACGTTCTATTTTATATCATTTGATAACAATATTGTTATGATAATAATAAAAAAAGATTCTTTCCCCCTTCTTTCTTTTTATTCACAGGCGCTATGTTTAAATATTGAATAGCCAATGTCAACTACGACGATTCCAATGATATCATCATGTCGTCAATGGTATCATACATGTCGCATGTCATAATCCGTCAAGCCGTATGGGCTCTAGAACGCGTCAAAAAAAATCACATAC
The DNA here is from genome assembly GCA_018249875.1 of Cecropterus toxeus. NCBI lineage: Eukaryota > Metazoa > Arthropoda > Insecta > Lepidoptera > Hesperiidae > Cecropterus > Cecropterus toxeus. Next base: position 2,221 of record DWNE01002137.1, on the reverse strand, counting down.
AAGCCTGCATACATACGCTCGAAAAACATTATCTCCTTTCTGACGTAGTCGGCTTCTCCCCCAACTGTCTCTCATTACTCCCCTTTAGCCATAGTCGGGTTGCGAACCGGTTGTACATTTTTCTTGATATTATACATATTTATACGGACATCCAAAGTTTGTTCAATTTATTATTACTAAAATTATTTATGTGAGTAATGAGATGAGACGACAAGTATGCGATATTACCGTCCAAATACTAATTCGTGTAACGAAAGCCTTAAAGCTAGCGCTTATAATTTGGCCGGGGGCCAGCTGACGCGCGTCGACGGAAGGCCTCTAATCGCCTATTGTAGCCTGAAATGCGAGCATTTACCCTATTCCCTATATCCACTTTGTCTTTACGATTTAAGTTATTTTTTCTTTTACGGTTTTTTGTTGTTTGAAGATTTCCATCGGGCATATTTATGCATAACACAATAAAATTGTTGATTTTTACTTGAAGCTAGTAAAATCATTTGTGGATTGATTCTGGAACCACCGATGTATATTTCTGTGTTGTAACAGCAGAGTTAAGTGTTGCCTTTTTCCTATTTGTAACCGACTTCCAAAAAGGAGGAGGTTCTCAATTCGTCTGTATTTTCTTTTTGGCATGTTTGATAAGGAGTCATGCGTCTATATTGGCGCTTTAGGACAAGGACTCTAATGGACTCTAATGTCGTATTGGATTGGTTACAAATGTTAATGGGTGGTCTCGTTTCTTACCAGAAGTATTTTTATATCAATATAATATATGTATGTATGTATTTTATATACAATTTTTTCTAAGCCCTAAAATTTTGTAATTAGGTTTTAAGTAATAAGTGGTAATTTAATGACAAATAATTTCAACTCAATTACAAACATACTCAAAGGACTAATATCTCAAAAACAAGCAAACATTACTTTTGGTCCAGAGATTCCTCATGGGATTTGTTCAGGGATGTATTCAGGCGTTAGTTAAATAGAGATTGGTAAAATTCACACGCGTTTGAAGATATTATAAAGAGCTTTCAGTCATGTAGCCCTTTTCACGATGTTTTTTATTGAAAAAAGAAATGTAGAATTTTGTAAGTGGTACAACTCTTTTGGTTCGACGCCAGAAGTACCACCGCCATACTTATTGTTGCTTAATAACAGCAGTACGCAGCTGAGTTCTGATATGAAGGTATTGTAAGGTAGACAAAGTCACCCGAGGCGTGGATAGCAACGCATCTGTGGCTAACCTCAGGTAAGAGTCTGATGTTATCCGGGGTTAATTACAGATAAATATGGGCGGCAGTGACTAATAGTCAGGTGGACTGCATTTTCGTCTACTACTTCCATAATAAAAAATAAACATCATGATTTATTTCGAAATGACAAACATCATCAATCCAGCAATACAATCTGGAACAGTAGCTGAAGTTTACTGAACTCAATGTAGCCTTATTAGTTGTGCATAGTTTGTTTGAAGTGTTAAAAACGTCCCAGCAGTCCAAGTGTAGAGCTTATTTGGCCACTTGCCAACTGCTGCGTCAACGGAGGCTCGCTAATCGGCCATTGTTGAAATGTGAACTGCCTATTCAGTAGACTTTGTCCACACTGGCTACCTGGTTTCAGTAGCTGAGCCGAGTTCTGTGCGCCTTGCTTTATTTTGTAATGTAAAAGTGGCAAATGAGTATACGGGCCACCTGATACACTATCTGCCTGAAAATAGCATAGGTTACGCGGTTGAGCTGTCATTCCATCGGCCTGACACACAGTGAATTCCGAGTTCGATCGCCGGCCAGGCAAATATTTAAATGATGAATGTATTTTCCTAGTTCTAGTCTTGTATTTGTGTATTGCACTGGTACATTTCACTGGATATCCCGGAGTCTCCTGAAAGCGCTGAGGAAGGCCACTGAGGGGGTTTTGTGGGTAAAGATTCTAATAACCCGGAGCTTCTCCTAAGGCTTCGGTGTACCTTTTGAAGGTACACGGGGGTGAACCCCCGTCACCAAAAAAAGGTGTTTGTGTATTATCATTCTGAGAGAAGGCCCGTGCCCAACAGTGGGACATTAATGAGTTGACTAAAAAGAAGACGACAAATAAGAAAATTGTACTATTAATGGCTTTGAGGTAGAAAGCGTTATGTTTATTAATTATACAGGGTGTAAATGACAGCGTACCGAAAAATTAAATGGTAGATTTGTGACACTAAATAAACAAGAAATAACTC
>DWNE01002136.1:0-19677 GCA_018249875.1 Cecropterus toxeus | reverse complement strand
AAAGAAACATACATACATACATACATACATACATATATACATACATTCATACATACATAAATACATACACATATACGCTCGAAAAACATTACCCTCCTTCTGACGCCGTCGGGTATAAACAGCAATAGTACGCCCTGCTGTGTCCTTGTTTGAAGGGTGTAAGGGAGTCATATTGATGTTTTAATTTTGTGTTTCAAAGCAGTTGTAGAGGGTTCAAATGATGGCGCTGCACCCTTTTCTGAATGTCGCTAATGATTTTACTTCGTAGTAAGCGTAAGAGCTTATATTTGGTATATTCGAAATATTTTGGGCTGCAGTGATGATTTTATCACATTTTCTTTATTTAATATTGTATTATTTTATTTATAATGTAATAGGGTTACATTGTGAAAATATGGTCTAAAAAGCAATAAATCAAACTCAAATCAAAGGAGTAAAAAAACACGCAGTTAAATCTTCTACCTACTAAAATTATTATTGTAAAGATGATAATTCCAACTACACGGACTCTCGCTTCAATATATGTTATTAATCTGTGTCATTATTTATGTATAACTGCTGCCAATAATAACTTGACAGGTATCACGTTATCTGATACGATGTATCAAATTCATGTTTTAAAAGAAAATAAATAATAACTAACATGATTACTGAAATGGTAAATAATAATAAATAAACAAAATATGGAATGATTATGGCATAGGAAGAGACAGAAACTTCATTGCCAGTAGTGTCATACCATGTGTTGCTGTTCAGATTGTCACGACTCTTGGAGAATAATATTGGAAGACAGGAATGTTCAGAGATTTTTCTTAGGATTGATTGTAATTGCACTCTTCCTTGCTTATCGCCTGTTTCGATGTCGACATCCCAGGACAAGACTTATTTGCATTTTTTTAATTAATTGATATTACATGTAACACGCAAGGTAAGATATTGATTTGATTATTAGGTATATTGTAGTTAACCCATAAGCCCGTCCCGAGGTCGGGCATGGGTCGTCATTCAGAGTAAAGGGTTTAGACTAAAGTGTACCTCATTAGCTAGGCGCGGTACCTTTTTTCCTTAACCCCTTGGCACTGAAAGGATAGGTATTGGGCGAAACTCAGGAAAGCAAACAGTATAAGAACTTTTAGATAAGGGAGTAATTTGAACATTTTTCCACACTGAGAGGAATGTCGTACAGGAATTAGAAAAGTTAAGGTTTTGTGTAATAACAGGAGCTACGTGAACAAGATAATCTATGACGATTAATGCCATTGCCGCTACCAGAATCCGAATATGCTAAAATGATTAACATCACGACCATTGAATTGACTAAATGAAACATCAGGATAGTCAGGAGTGGTATATGTAAGTTAAACACTCTCTCCATACGAAAGAGTATTTAGTTTATTTCGCTCAGTGCGAGAAAGACTTGGATGTAGTAGTTTATAAGTCTGCATAGACATTAGTTTATACTTTTTAGACCGTTTAGACAGCCGACTAGTAACAACTGACGAAGGAAGGTGAAACGACTACCGGATCGACCGGACAGGCATTAGCTGATGTGTCCATGCGTTGCAGTGACAACAAGCGTTATAATCAAGTGGCCAATTAAAAGAAAAGAAAAAAAACAAATATTGTCGAAAATTATAATTATTTATTAAATTAAACCAGATTTAACACACACGCACCATGCTAGAACAAAATTCAATCAATATTTTACATTGCCAAAGATATTATTATTACTAGATAAATCTAAATATTATCTACCAGAACAGTAATCACTATTATTTGATTTTTAATAAGCGTTTAGCAAAGAACAGTACATTTCTTTTTTTAATACGTCTATTTATTCCCAATACATGTCCTAATGTATATGTGTCCTTTGATACGTAGGAGTTAAATTCACTCTGGACGTCCATTAGTTAAATGTCTATAAAGTTTGTAATTCACTGAGTATATTATGTATTAATCATCTAACATTTTCTTTTAGATTGCTTTCAAAGTACGCATTCCTCGCAACCTGCAACAATTGATCGCTGCTCTTCTTGCCAGTTTCGCGAACTAGAGATGAGAAATTGCTGTCGGGGTCTGATAATAATATAAATGGATGCTCGAACTCCAAAACTTGGCCGGCACCCATAACAATGACCCGATCGGAATCCATAATCGTATTGAGGCGATGAGCGATCGTTAAAACCGTGCAAGATGCAAATTGGCGCCGGATTGTTTGCTGAATAAAATTATCCGTCCTGGAAATATGTTTATTGTTAGATTAAATATCAAGAATTCAATTTGATACTGAATTATTATTTATAAAGTTATTTTTGTGACCAGTGACAGTGAAACTCGCTCTATCAATCGGGAGGTCCATATCTCGAATTCGACCATAGTTGATTTAAATTATGTGTATATAAGCAAATTAAGTGAAGGAAACCTACACAGCCTGAGAATTCTTTAAAAAGTTCTCAAAGGCATGTTAAGTCTATCAATTCGCATTTGCCTAGGGCGGTGGACTTCTTTTTATAATATCGAAGAAGCAAATAAGCGTGTAGCCCACCTGATGGAAGTAGCTCCAACCTCTCATGGACACCTGTTATCAATCCCAGATAAAATCCGAATCTCTGGGGTTGGCCACAGAAGCAACGCCTGAGAACTAAGCCCGCCCCGAATAAGTATGTCTCACTTACTACACCCTTTAGACCAGAACACAGTATAACACTGCTGTTATTAGGCAGAAATAGGTGTGGCGGTGACTGGAGTCAAACCACTATGGGTTCTTACCACCTGCAAAGAGACTATGGCCTAAACACTAATCCCGAGAGAAGACCCGTTCTTCGCAGTAGGACATAATGAGTTGACAACGGAAGAACTGTAGGAGTACTTACTGCGGATCTACATTTGCAGTCGCTTCGTCCATTATTAGTATTTTGTTAGATCTCAATATGGCTCGAGCGAGACACATCAATTGTCTTTGTCCAACCGAGAAGTTCGAACCCCCTTCGGTAACTTTGTAATCCAACGAAGGAATAGCCGATTTCATGTCAACCTGAAAATGGATTTATATATATTGTATCAAATGAAATTCTGTAAACATGACATCAGAACATCAGATGACATCTGATGGTATGAGGTAATTGTCGCCCATAGACACTTTCCACGAGCTCCATTTAAAACAGGGTTACTACTACTTCGGCGATTAGCTCTCAGGATTGTACTCCTGAGAGCTAATCGTCGGCTTGTATGTTGATAAGTTCTCCTTTGTTGTGATCCTAAGTTGTGATCAACACCCTTTTACCGAAACGCAAAATTTCCGGATAGTAGGTAATAAATTTGGCGATGGCATCTTACCTTTTAGAACATACTGGTTTAAACTTTATGAAAATTATAAAGCTAGCAATAAATAAAATAATAATCGTAATCATGAGATGTTTATATTATCACCTGCTCAAGGGCTCTCCAAAGGTCATTGTCACTGTACACATTGAAAGGATCCAAGTTATATCTTATTGTAGCAGAGAATAATATTGGCTCTTGAGGTATTATTGATATTTTTGATCGCAATTCCTGTAATGAAAACAATTTCATTATACGTAATTTTGTGAAAAAAAAATGTACTTTATGTGTATTTTTTTAACGCACTTTATATAGATATTTATTATGCAAAAAGATATCTGATTAAATGATCGATATACGAATATTATAAGAAAAAAATCCTATTTATCTTCTACACAAATTTATTTTATATAAAACATATTCAAAGGAAATACTTTCATGTTAACGACGAACAAAAGAAAACAATGTAATTGGTCCAGTAGCTTTTAACAATGTCATCTATTGGTAGAGCGCTGATATCATGTTATAAAAATATGTGTAAAATCGGCGCTCGCACCTTCATTCCACGCTCAAAATACAATTTGATCTGTTCCCGAACGCGTTAAAAGTGTATATTATGATTAAAAATACTTGATATATAGTACAAGTAAATTTACCTGTCTGGCTACCAATGATATATCAATGCCATCTATCCAAATTGTGCCTTCCGTGTACGCAAATCTGAATAAGGCAGATATGAGCGATGACTTTCCAGCTCCCGTCCGCCCGACGATGCCCACCTTCCAGCCACTCTCGATATTAATGTTTAAATCTTTTAACACTGGAGCTTCGTCTATCGCATACTTCATATTCACATTTTCGAATACTATCCGTCCATCAGATGGCCAAGTAGGTGATACGGAGATTTCTGGAATAAACGTTGTAAGGATATATTTTATTAAATTTCTTTTTCATTACATAAAAACTGTTTCACGCTAGAAATTGGTGTGGCAGTGACCTTCCGCATCGAATTAACATTTTAAAAATAGTAACACGGGTGTTCGAGTGCCAGGGAAAATGCATTGGTTTTTCATTTTTGTATTTTGATGCTTTTATTTCTAAATGACTTATCACTGATGAATACAATTGGACTAGCAAAAGCTTGGTTTAAAAAAAAACATGGCGAAAAACAAAATACAAATCTCTACTAAAAAGGAGGATGCTGCCCGTAATTTTTATTGGAGGGGCCTATAAGCTAGAATTTTTGAAAATTTGGTACCCCTTGAAGGTGAGAGATGTATTTGCATTTTGGTTTTTTGAAAAAGAGCGAGAGCTAGATTCGCTAGTACATAGCATTTTCCTATGTACTATTTTCAACTAACATTACCCAACAATACCCATAATTACTTACTCCCTGTGAACAGATTGGACTCCGGTTCAATCCTAGTATACTCAAGAATCCTCTCGACGCTGGTGAGCTGCGCAATAAACTCCACAAGCATGCGGGCTCCGTGCTGCAACATGGCCGTTAGCGTATTGCTCTGTGTCACGGCTAACCCCACGCTACCAACAGCTATTGCATCCCCTGTAGCGTACGAAATATTTCTTACTACTTATTATACCTAGTTATCAAAGTTCAACCTTAATCACCATATAAATTTTGAGTTTGTTTTGATACTGTCAACAGTCTCTTTCCACCATAGATGTGGGAGATAGCTAAGCTGATGTGGCAAATCTACCAACAGGATCGCTTGATTTTAATTGAAAGATAAAAGTCATCCGCACATTTACTATGAAACCTTAACACTCCAGGCCCTGCGACTGGTTTGACTTTCAACCAATTAAAATTGAATAATTGGAGTATACCGGTAATTACTTTGTAGAATCATAAATTCTACAAAGTAATTACCGATATACTTTAATTTTTTTGTCTACAAATAAAGAACTTGAGACAAAACAGTTCCGCACCTTATTCTCTTTTACTTGTTAACCGTTTTTTTTCTTTATATATACAATAGTTAACTAAGCCCTAATTGTATTCATATTTGAATAACCTCGACTGTAAAGTAACCTATATTCAAAATTATTAACATAAAGATTTCAGCAAGACTAGCTCCAACAAACGTTTCATTACAGACATTTCACTAGGAACGCAGCCGTGCAATTTAATAATAAAAACGGAAAAACATCTAGCGGCATAAGAAAACCACATTCCCCGACCAAAATTACCGCTTGATATGCACCAAACAGAGTCCGTTCATTCGAAATTGGTTCTGCCGCATAACGGTGTTGCCGCAGCTCGTCGTATGGCGAAAATTGAGCAAATGTTATGTAAGCAATCACGTCCACGGTTTTATTATAATTATGGTGGTTACTAGCTGCAATAGTAAAGTTTAAGGGTACTACTTCGATATCAATCTCTTCTGTAATGCGGTAAGTCTTGGAGCATTAGCTACCACATAGCTCCAAGTCGGAGAGACAAAAGGTTTTAAGGTAAACATGTCTGTAATAATGTTAGATTCTATAATATCATCTTAATTTCGACAAGCAGAACTGATTACGTAGGTTATGTACCCACAGAAGTAAAAATATGTCCATAAAATATTTAAATAATTTTGTTTTATTAAAATATATTGTATGAACGTATAATTTTATACCTACTATTATAACCGAAATCGATACCTCCGAGTAACATATTTTCGTATTTTAAATTAACTTACCGAAATCCAAATACAGGAAGACGAAGATAACTGAAGCGAGATAAATTAAACACATGGTGTCCAGGTAGAAGCCAAGAGTTGCTCCTCCGCATATGTATGCATTCCATGCTGATGTATGCAAATCCTAAAACAGTGTTATTATTTAATGGCATATAATTTAATCTTTTTGATAATAAAGAACGGTAGAGTATGCAGTCGATCAGATTGTAAGTAGCTACTTTCGCCCGTGGACATCTGTAATCAATCTCACATAGGATTGGTGGCCTACCTCAAGTTGGGCGTAAATGCGCTACCCCTGAGGTCTAAATAGGAACGCCTCGAACAAATGTATCTTCCTTACAGATTATAAACCTTTCGAACCACAACACTCTTATCCTTAAGGCTTCTACCGCTTTCCATTTACATAAAAATCTCGTCATATATTAATGGTCTTATAATATATTATAAATTCTAGAACGCAGTTGCTGGAACTTTGTCAATAAAGGTTTGTGTAAGTATGTACACAACCTTAAATTATTTGAAGGGATAATAAATGTGATAATTATTTGCTTAAGGGCAGCATACCTACTGTAATTTTTCTGACTGACTGTTTAATTTTTTTATTTATTTAAAGTAGAACTACCAACAGAATTACACGTTAAATAAAATGATTAATGGTTTTATATTCTAAACAAAAAGGCGAGTACACATAATTCCACTTACAGGTGGTCACAGCATGCAATATAATAAGTATACAATAACTAAATACAATTTTCAGAATTTTTTGACTGTTATTTCAATGGCTATGTGATTTACACAACTATGTTTATAAACAGATAGACTATTAGTTATTTATATGAAATTTAGACGTTGTTGATACCTGGAAGTTTAGTACACTGTAATCATTGGTAACAATTAAATATTTAGTATATATGCGATCAGTTCATGTTAGACTCAACATGCCCCCTGATTAGTCACACCCACACAAGTTATACCCCAATTAAAGTATTTTAACCACCTCAAGCCAATTTAGATATGATTCTATAGCCGAAGACTTATGTCTCTCTTCCATTGTAAATCCTCTAGAACCTTATGAAGTAGCTGTAGACGAATCACGAGGAGAACCACCAGCTTGATTTGAGGTAACAAAATAATCTTAAAGCATGCACTAACCTGGTGGTTATCAAACTCGTCGATCAGTCTATTTTGAGCGCCTGCGGATCTGATTGTAGCTATTCCGTGGAGAGACGATGACACCATACCAAAAACAGGACTTTTTGCTGCAAAATTAAAATAGGCACTTAATAACTTATGAATTATATAAATGACTTATTAATACAATGAATACTATTTATATGATGTTATTACAAATAGAGTAAACAGCATTTTGAGTCAATCCACATTTCTGAGTAATCAAAATGTTATGAATCAAGTCAGATTTTATAAGACTAAATTCCCTAAAGAATTCTTTAACAAACGAACAGTCATGCTAAATTTTAGACGATTGTTTTCCAGTTATTTTTGTAGGTATTTTCTAAGACCATTTAGTATTCAAATATTAGGGGCCGAAAGGCAAGGCAATTACAGTCGGCGAAACGACTTCGTGCAATTTTAGAAGGAAGTACTCGGTTAAAAATTTAAGAACATTAACGTTCGCGCTGCGAACGACAACGAGCCATAAAAAGAACATTGCCGGCCGGAAATAATGTGTTCGTGTAACGAATTTTGAACACTTTTTTTTTTCATAAACATAAAGGCCAAAAATAAAAAATACCAGTAGTACCCCTGGTCTGTTTGACCGTTTAAAATGTTCGAAGATGAAATCGATTTGGCAATATGATGTTAAAATTGTAGAATCGTCTCTTTAGAATAAGTTGGGCAATATAAAGTTTTATTTATAATATTAAAATTTTAATAATCTTGAAATAACCTACAATTTAAAGTATTAATTGTACGGGATAATGAATTATGAAAAAAAATTATAGCAGTAAAGCAATGATGACACCAGACTAGTGCCACGGCACTAGTCTGGTGGCACCATTGTCTAGCCTATTTTAGCTGTTTTAAGCACCGATTCTGGTTTAAAGGGATAGCAAGGAAAAGACTAATACAAATCATTCCAACTTAGACTGCAATGCATCAGTTGTCCGTCTCAGATAATACCTAAATTTTATCTGAGATTGATTACATGTCCATAAACGCAATGGTCATTTGCCATCAGGTGGACTGCATACTTGTTTTCTATGTATGTACTATAAAAGTATATACTTACTAACACCTTCCAATCGCTTAATACCCTGAGCAGTTCGTAAATAGACCTTGACGAAGAAGAAGAATATGACGAGAAGTATCACAGACGGTATGAGAGTCCAGTAGAGAGCTATCGCGTTCAGCACCAGTATGAAAAGCAGCGTGCTGTAGATCTGGCCTACGTCCAATAATGTCCTGGGTAACATTTCATCCAATGCACCCATATCCTTTGTGAAACGGTTCAGAATTTGCCCTGAAATAATTTTGTTAAATGTTAATATGTATTTATAATCAGGCATTGGAGAGCACATACTAATTGTTAATTGTTATTTTTTTTAAAGATCATATTTTTTTTTTGGTTCAGACGAGGTTTCAGGATAATAAACTACTTTATTTACAAAAATATTATCTGAGAGAAATCTGAGATATGATGAAATCGAATGTATTTAAAATTATATTGACGATGTCCTAAGTGATCAAGTATCACATAACACATAAGTCTAAAACAATGAATGCTTTATTAAGTAAGACCGGATAGATATATAACTTATTACATTTCGTCCTGGCTCAGGTGTAGTTTAAAGTTGTGTTTATTTGTTTAGTGTTTTGTGTATGTATAATCCAAAAAAACGTTGAAAGTGTACAAAATTAGTGTCTAGATATATATTATAGACTTAATGTACTAACCCGAAGAACTTGTATCAAAAAATCGCATGATCGATTTTATCATGGTGGAAAACATGTGATTGTGTAGCCTCTTAGATGCATTGACACACATGCTGGCAAACGGTATCACTCTGAGATTAGTGAGGACGATGCAAGTGATTATGATACATCCATGGATGATCACGTATTGGCCTGTGGTGAATGGCCCTACTTGCACGTCAAGCCCGGGATCTGAAAATATTAAATAAAATTAAAAAAATCGGCCAAGTGCAAGTCGGACTCGCAGGCGAAGGGTTCCGTAGCATTTTCATTCACAAATCTTGAAGAGAAAATATAGCTGTGTTGTAAAATTAATAAATAAAATTGAAGAGTTTTCCAACTACCAACATAAGTTTGTTAGTCATAGTGTTTGTATGAATTACAAAGTTATGTTATGCGGTTTTTGAAATAGTGCTATTTCTCAAAAACTGTCAACTGTATCTTATTCAAACCAATTTTCGTAGGTAGTATTCGTAGGTAGGATATTTTTTTTTTAGTTTAAGTTCCATGTATGGGGAGCCCCCCCTAAATTTAATATTTTTTTGTACATATTCGGAAAGCGATTTACAGAGTACATTTACTTACCAAGTTTCAACTCTGTAGTCTTAATAGTTTCCGAATAAAGTGGCTGACTTACGGACTGACGAACAGACGGACAGATGGACGGACGGACAGACAGACATGACGAATCTATAAGGGTTCCGATTTTTGCTACACAACCCTAAAAAGCTACCTTGACTTACATCAACTTTCTCATTAAAAAAGTCTTAAAACATTACAATGAAATCAGGAGGCGCACCTTTAAAATGTAACGAGTAGTACATAATTCTATTCCTATTAACAGTGAACTACAGAGACTCTTTCATTATTCAGTCCCTAGCTGCAAATACGCTTATAAGACTCGTTCTTGGAAAGAGCCCGTTCACATTAGATGGATCCGACAAAACACCTCACTCCCTAATAGGCGATTTTAGGAAAATGAGTCGGTTCTACCTAATGTGGACAAGGCCTCGCCGCTGAACAAAATTTAATGCGCCTTTCATTATTCTTGACTGAGGAGTTTATGCATGAATCACGCTCCCGGACGAGCTCACAGGGCTCGTTTAATTATGAACTATAATACCGGTTCACGTGTCTGGATTATGTTGAACGTACTTTAGACTAACTTGTTCTCTTTGTTATATTGTAAAAATAAAAATGTCAGAAGACTTCGCACAGAGACATAAAAAACGCAAATACTTCTGCTTTATTGTGAATAGTTCATTTTTCCCCTAGTTCCATAAGAAGTTGCTTACAGAAGTCCATGGGCGGCAGAAACCACTTACCATCAGGTGGACTACATACTCGTATGCTACTTCATTTTTAAAAAAAAGTTTCGTAAAGTAATCGATTTCACTCAGAATCGAGATAAATCATGAATTACTTTTTTTTTAACAAATTGAAGTAGCAAACGAGCAATTCCGTCCACCTCATGGTAAGTGGTTACTACTGCCCATAGGCGTCTGTAAGTAACTTTAAATGGAATAGAGGTTCTATCTGAAGTCGATCATAGATGCTTTGTGTCTGTTATTTAAGAACCGGCAACCTCACCCTTCCATCGAAACGCAAGTACTCAAGAACACAAGACGACCCGCGTGGCGGAGCGGTCACCATACCGGTCTGACACGCAGTGGGTCCCGGGTTCGATCCCCGACTAGACAGAAATGTGAATGATGAGTTTAGATTTCTGTTCTGGGTCTGGGTGTTTGTGTGTATTTGTGTGCCATGGCACCCACGACACAGGAGAAAATCCTACAGTGTGGCTATGAGTGTAGAAAGCGTTTAAAGAACTGCTTCACGCTACAAATAGGCGTGACGGTGGTACCTCCCCGGTCGAACTATGTTGGTTCTACCAAAATATTACTGTAGTTATTGTACTTTGTTGCTCGAAACCTACAAACGATGCATATCAACGAATATAAGTATATTAATTATTTTTATCATCAAATCAGGGAAAGAAATGAATATTGCCCAACACGTATTGATACTATAAATTGATATTATTAAGATTAGCGATCGTCACAACTATAAAATTCTATGTTTAATAATTTTAGTAGATAGTTATTTCATATCGTAACCAAGCTCGTTTCGTCGGGTTATGACAGCTATAACCAACATATTTATGTAGGCAAATGTGTGATATTTTTGCGCTCACAGCTTGGATTTTAGAAACATTTTGTAACTTAAATGATTGGACCAAAAATACTGTCATACTACGTGTATCATCAATCAGCACTGCTATTTCTATTTTCCGTTTCAAACCTACCAACTATTATGCAACTTTTCTGTCTGAAAATTGAAAAATACGTATTGTGAATCAATGTGAAAGCAACATTGTATCGCATAAAAACACAGAAATCAATCACATAACGTACCTATATAATTTAAGTTTATTTATATATTAAGCATTTTCTTATAGATGTTTAGTTGGTTTCTATTTATTGAATAGTTTCCTTGAAATTTATTTGTGATTGGTTAGTAATTCGACTCCTGCAGTAAATAAATTATTTCGTTTCATGTTTGTATTAGATGAATAAGCATTTGTCGATTTATTTAAAAGAAAAACAGTACGTTGGAATTTAATAGGTGATAGAACAATTTGATTCGACTGGAGAGGTGCCATTGCAGTTGTTCAGTTTCCATGGAAGAGTTTCGATGCCGGCTGACTTACATTACTTACGAGGAGGACCATTTGAGTTCTCAGGACTGGCAACGCATCTTTGATTAGCTACAAGTGACCCCTTTTCAATATAAAGTTAGTTACAGCAGTTAAAGGGCGGCGGTGACCATTTACAAACACGTGGACCGCATGTTTGTTTGCTACTTTACTCTTATTAAAACACTATACTATGGACTAGAGATTTTTTTTAAGATTTGAAGAAGAATGCTAAATCAAGAAAAGCCTGGGTGGTAGAACTTATCCTGATCACTGTAAGAAAAGACCCTTTCCCGGATCTTAATAACTACGACAAAACGTTTTAAACAATCCGAAACAGTGCTTGTGAAATTCGCGAATGGTTGCGGGCATATAGTCCATTGTTGCGGAAATAATGCGGCTTTGGCAACAAATTAAACCGACTCCATCCATTATATAACACTGAGTACGTCAACACAGACCTAAATCAACACCACCCATCTCCTCTTCGTAAATCGCCATTTGATTCGACCTGAAACAATCAAAGTTTGACTGAATATAAATTTTGCGAAGTTTCTGTAAAAACAATCAAGTGATTTAATTTTGTGATTTGTAATTCAATCTCTCAATCTGGAAGGCCTGAGGTCCGAATGTATATTCATTGCCATATTAATTATTTGTTCCTTTAATGTTGAAAACGTCGCAAGGAAGCCTATACGATTTCCTATAATTATTAGAAAAAAATAGCCGTCACAGGACGCCTGAATGATATGAACCATAGTGTTCGTACTATGTACTAAGTAATATGCGTAAAAAACAAGATTACGATAGGAACTAAATATATAGCATAATGAAAATAACGCCATCTACGAACAGTACCCCACACTAAGTCGAACTAACACGGCAGCCCGCTTAGTTTTGTTCGATACTTAATAGTTCCGAAAATGTATGAAGATGGCGCTAAAATAAGTAATGGTAAGTATCGCCACGCCAAAGGTACCAATAAAGGTTCCTTTAATGACTGAGCGATTAAGCTAATTTAATCGCTCAGTTAATTCTTAATGTGATCAATCAATCATATCTACCAGAAACTAATCCAATAGTCAGCTCCGGCGGCGCACGCGGCGGTGACCAGGATCATGAAGGCGGTGAACATGAGGAAGGGGATGCTGCCGCCGGCGCTGAAGAACGACGCGATGACCTCCCAGCGCAGGCTGCCCGACTGCCGCTCCTCCGCCGCCAGCTGCTGCGCCGCGAACTGGGGCAACTCCTCGCCTTCCGTCGTCGAGGTACTCCTCAGAACTACCTTCTCTTTCTCATCTGCTGCCTGTTAAGAAATCATTGATCAGATAGTTGATATGAGATGTTTATATCCAATGGATTTGGATTAATATTTTACACTCATGACTAGATGCTTATGTCTGGTGTTATGATGACATATTTTTTAATTCGTCAACCCACTCCTAGGCACGGGTTTTCTCTCAGAATGAGAGAGTTTTAACCCATAGTGCACCGCGCTGGCCAAGTGCGAATTAGATATTTCTTGATTAGTTTATCATAATATACATTTCGAGCATTATGTACCAAGATTTGTAGTGTTTTAGTAACCCGAACTTGACTAAAGAGATAGACCTGAAACTTTATAGAATATTTGTAACTAAAAGTATTACTTAGTACATTATCTTTCCAGGGAACAACCTTGAACATCTTAGCAAAAGCTAAAACTTGTAATATCATATAGCGTGTATCCCTCAATAGATAGGATTCGATAAATTGATGCCTCGAAGCTTTTAGAGCAAGATCCTACTGAAGTTGATTTGAGCCGCGTTTTTCCGAGGACGCGTATAATATGATAATGTAAAACTTATTTATATTAGATATACCTTGTGTGTAAGTCGTATAGAAGGAATAATAAGAATAAAAGGATTCTAACTTCGCAAACGTAGAGAGCAACGAACTTTAAACGATCTAACTTACCCCCGACCCGATGCTCTCGGAGTCCTTGTCTTTACCTTCTTGTAAAGTTGCTAGCATCATAGCAAAGTCCTTTCCTGATGACACGAGTTCGTTGAACGTACCCATGTTTTCAATGCTTCCCTGAAAAATAATATTACGTAAGTTATATCGAGGGTATTGTACAGAGTTTCCAGCTTAGTCGTTTGAAACTGATTTTGAATCACGGAATCCAGGGTTTGAACCCAAACACTTCTAATTTTTTTTAAAGAGTTATGTGAGTATTAAAATAATATCATATGCTTAAAGGGTGAAGGAAAACATCATTAGAATACTATAGGCATGAGACTTGTTAAAAAAAACATAGGTAGTTCTTAAAGACGTATCCCTTTCTTTTCGTGGGGGAAACCTTTAAAAAGCATCCGTCGCTGTGGGAGCGACGCCGTGTTATGTGAGATTTTTACCACACTAAAACCCCCCCGGTGGATTTCTACCAATCAACAAATTTTCGACAGTTACGACCATTTACCATCGTGTCGACTGCATGCCCGTTTCGTATTTCAATTTAAGAAAAAAAAATAGATATTTATATATTATTATCTTTTTTAAATTATGTCCAAATAAAGTACCTATTTATTTCAACTTATCGATCTACTATTGATACGATAGCAAACAAGCATGTAGTCCGTCAGGCGTTAAGTGCTCATTGCAGTCCATCTAATTTAATAAAAGGCCAGAGGTCAGGTATAAATGCGCTTTTGTTGTCTCCATTAACCGCCTTAACATTGAAACTGACTTATCACGAAGGGTATAAACGTGTAAGGTACAAATATGGTTCGAAATACACACGGAATGTTACCTGAGCAAACTGTATGAATAAAAACAACGGAACCATCTAATCAAATTTTATTGCTGCCGTTAACGCAACCCTCAAAAAGCGGTTTTGAAGCTAACGCCCGCTTCCGTTCACAAAAGTAGGTCACCTGTGCTGAGAAATTATGACTGATGGTAGAAATATGGGAAAAGGTGTGTGGGACTGGCTCTACCTTTATACTTTTATGGCAAAACAGAGCAATTTTACTTCTTTTTCTATCTGGATGTTTGTTACAAACATATCTGTATCGATATAATCTGTTTTGCCAGTTTGACGGACTCCTAATTATATGAACTATGTTACGAAGTGATAATTGAGCTCGTCAAGCATGGTGGTTGCCACGGGTTCGATCCTGGGCGATGTCAGTATTAGTGACAAAATCTATGACCCCGCAAATAATAACAAATACAATTAATTACTGCACATATCATAAATTTATTGAGCAAAGCACAGGCTGTAATGTGCATAAATAAAAAAACGGCACTTAGATCTACAATCAATATCTAAATTCATCATTGTTTCGCTTGCCGGAATTCGAACCTGGAACGTTTTGCTCGACAGTAATCATTATACCTCACTGCTCGAGCCATGCTAAATCTACAACTCCGTCTTTCCATTCATTTCATATAAAACATAGAAGAGCCTTGCTGCACGTCATGTATAGTTTGCACCGCGTCGGTTTTATACGTTTTGTACTAAAGTGGATGAAAGGCGTGTTCGCGCCAGTCTCCCTTTCTATGGGACCCACACTTGTTTTGCAAATAAAAACCAAAAGCAACCACGGTAAAGCCGTCGGCAGACACAGTTACAAATACACAACTACCAAATTCGCGACTTTTTTATCAGACTGAGGTACCAAACGAGCTTACAGTCCAACTGATGACAAATGGTCTTTCCGCCCATGAACATCTGTAAGCAACTTCTTATAGAACACGTGTTCTGTCTGAAGTCGATCACAAATACGTTGCTACTCCCGAGGACTAAAAAGATCGCCTCAAATGTTCCCCGACTTGTAAGCGCCATTTTTTTAATTATATTGACTGTGTCACTCTGCAAAGTGAGACGCTTCTAATAATATATCATACACCACAATCTGTGAAGCCTTTAAGGCTGTAGGCCATGCTTAACAAACAAACAAACAAACCCTCCTTCTAAGGCATTCGGGTAAAAACACATTTAACGATGGGACAATCCAAACAAAATGTATGAGATTACATTTATGAGACTATTGTAGATGCTGTGACTTAATTTGCATTTATCAACAAACCTCATTCAACACTATAATGACGTCAGCCGCCTTCAAGAAGTGTATCTGATGTGTGACGAGGATCCGCGTTCGACCCCGAAGGTACCCATTGATGCAACCCTCAAACAGTTCGCGGCCCACGTTCGCGTCGACCGCGGAAAGTGGGTCGTCCAGTAAGTAAATGTCGGCCTGCAAACGAAAGATGCATTTCTATAATTAAAACGGAAAGTCTTAGAACCTATAGAAATCTTAACGTTGTACACCTTTACATGCTACACAGCAATTTTTACTCATTAAATGTGATCTTGTTCAAAACACACGCTCACATGCTTTCTACACTCATAGACCCACAGTAGAATTTTCTCCTGTGTCGTAGGTGCCATGGATACACAAAGACAAAAACACAAACACCCAGACACAGAACAGAAGCATAAACTCATAATTTATATTTCATTTCTGTCTGGTCGGGAATCGAACCCGGGACCCACTGCGCGTCAGATCGATGTGGTAACCGTTCCGCCACGCGGGTCGTCAAATCTTGTTCTAAACATATATAATATGTATAATTGGTCACTATCGTCCATGTACGTTTGTGACAAACACCATTTAATGTTTTATATGGTGTTTGTCACAGACGTTCATGGACGTTCACAGACATTATCTGTTAGATAAAGCTAGTTCTAAAGCTGATCACAGAATCATTGCCACTCCTGAAGCTAATGATAGATATCAATGTATTGGAGGTACCTCAATAATAATCACGATCGTTGTTTGCTATTACGAAATAGCAATATAATTAATTTTTATACCTAATTTCTTTCACGTTTCCTAAAGCTCTTTTTCACTTGTACCTAATAACAGAAAATTAAAAATTATGTTAACATTTAATACAACGTACGTAATGGTGTTACATGGTTAATCAAAGTGATTTCCTACGATAAGAGCTTGTAATAATTCAACTTTGTTACAATCTTATATTCCCATGACGAAACCCTTGTAAAGGAACTATTTATTTAGTTATATCCAATTTTCACTTAATTGCTTTCCGAAAGAGAAAGTCATGTGAATTTTCCGTTACAATATGAGCTTGTTTGGAGAACAAATAAAAAATCAATTACTTCTCTGTAGACTGCTCGAGCCAAATTGATTCTGGCGCGCTGACCTCCCGAGAGCGATACCCCCCTCTCCCCCACTATAGTCTGGTCGCCGTACGGGAATTGCTTAAAATCTTTTTCCAAGCAACACGCTCTGCATACCTAGAATAAAATGCACTTAAGATACTCAGCCATTTCCATTTTGAATACAAATGGGGCATAATGTAACAGACGCTTGGTACAAAAGTAGTCTATAAACGTTTTCAACCATCAACACCGATTTTTCCAATGTAAGCAAAGACTTTAAAACTTACAAACAACGAACAGGCAATACTACTTTTAAGTAGTACATTTAAGTAGTATTGTCAATGGTCAGATTTTAAAATCAGATATTTACGTAGAAGATTTAGTAAGTTATTCTTATGCTAATGCATTTTGCTGGTTGGTCTTTTAGTATTAGACAGGCTACCAATTTGGCTAACATTTTTATATTCTCTCTATTTTACGTACCCTTTTATATTTATCGGGGTCATAGGACAAGCCGAATAAAATGTTTTCCCGAACTGTGCTCGGGAAAAGCCACGCCTCTTGGCACGCGTATGAAACGCTCCCGGATACTGAAACAGTTCCAGCCGCTGCAGGCAGCTCCTTTAGCAGCAGTTGGAGGATCGAAGACTAAAAATAACGAACATAATATGTAAAAATTAAGAACATCTATAGGTACTAATGTTGTAAAGCAGTAGAGTTTGTTTGGTTGAACGCACTAATCTCAGGAACTACTGGTTTGAATTGAAAAAAGTATTTTTGTCCTGAGTAGTAAATTTATCGTGGAAGGCTTTAGGCTATATAACATCCCGATATGTTTGTTTGTTTTTAATAGATTGTTCTCTAATAAACGCGGGTGAAACTGTATAGACAGTTAGTAATTAATATTGAAAACGATGTTAACTTATAGAGATTTAGATGAAATAAAATACTTAGAAAAAATACTATAAACATGTCTGTATCTTATTAGTTATAATCCGCACCTTCGTTTAGCCGCAAATGCCGATGACAATTTGTACTTATACTTTGTACTTAAGCCCTGTTCAAAATAATGGGTTAAAAGTTTTTTTATATTATAGATTGAATGTACACCATGCGTAGAATGATGCGCACAATGGGATTGTACATCTTTTCGAGATAGAAACAACAATATCGATGCCTTTTGGACGCTTTTCTTCAAATAAAACTTTGGATTACACTATAAATAAAGATTTAAAAAATATTTTAATTATCTCTGATTTCGAAATAAAATTAAAATTATTTTGACCCACATGCCAATGTAGACCAAATACTACAATATAAAACTACGCTTGAAAACCTCTGACTGAATCTCAAAAAGAATGGTGTTGATATTGAGTGGAATTTTAGTAAGTAGAAAACTTTTAACAGGTAGTCTACGTTTTAAAGCGATCCTTTCTGCGTCTAGAAACGTAAGGTCAGTTCAATAGCATTACAGTTCTAAAAGAAAGTACGAATCTATTTAAACTTGTAAGAAAGCTATTTTAAGTATTTTAAAAGTTACTTGTAATAATAAAATCGTAGTATTAAGATTTTAAAATCACTGAAAAAGCTTGAACTTTAGAACTCCATTTCGACGGATCATTATTACATTCAGCTGCAAAAATAACATAGAATAATAACGTTTCTGACTATGTGCTACTCTATTGTTCGTATATTAGGTTCAACTCGCTTTAAATTCACGTTAGAAGTAGCCCAAAGTAATAACAAGTGAACTAGGAACTAGTTATCAGAACCACTTGGCTTGCAATTATAGTTCAGAATTTGACATGCAAATTTCAAATCAAATGCAGATGATTCCGCGAACACCAGGCGATCCATACTGACTATTGCATAACTATTCAGATTATTATAATATCAAATGAAGTAGATAATAACACAATTTGGACTACACTGGGAATACTGCGCGTTCCATTTAGTTGAACCGTATAATATTTTAGTCTTTAGAAATTATATTAATGTACTAAAATTTGAGGTAGGATATATAGTTAAAACGGGTAGGTATCTCCGCCACACCTATTTTGGCTTTAGATAAATGACCTGCTCTATATGGAGTTACCAGATCTCTATGGGCGGCAGTAGCCACTTACTATAAGATGTACTGCATGCTCGTTTGCTACTTCAGTCTTATAAATAAAATCTGCCAAGTGCGAGTCGGACTCGCAGGCGAAGGGTTCCGTAGCATTGTCATTCATAAATTTTGAATAGAAAACATAGCTCTGTTATAAAATAAATAAAGTTAAACAATTTTCCAACTACCAACATAAGTTTGTTTTTCATAGAGTTTGTATGAATTACAATGTAATGTTATTCGGTTTTTGAAAAAGTGCTGTTTCTCAAAAACTGTCGACTATATCTTGTTCGAACCAATTTTCTTTGAAAGTTTTCCTTAACATCTACAAAATATGTTTTATCCAGATTTTTGACACTCTTAGTTTAGAAATTAGAGGGGGGACACTCATTTTACCGCTTTAAAAGGGATTATCTCTCAAACAATCGTCTTTAAGAAAAACTGATTTAAGAAACCTCAATGTAATTTTTAAAGAACTTTCTATAAATACCCCATACGTGTATGTAAGATGAAAAAAAATAGTTTTAGTTCCATGTATGGGGAGCCCCCCCTTAAATTTAATATATTTTTTGTTTTTGTACTAAATTCGGAAAGCGGTTTACAGAATGCACTTACCTACCAAGTTTCAACTCCATAGTTTTAATAATTTCCGAATAAAAAGACTGTGACAAACGGACAGACGGACAGACGGACGGACAGACAGACATGACGAATCTATAAGGGTTCCGATTTTTGCCATTTGGCTACG
>DWNE01002135.1:0-19678 GCA_018249875.1 Cecropterus toxeus | reverse complement strand
AGTTGATACAAAAATAAATAAGAAATAAGCTTTTATAAATGAAACATTAATTTCGATTAGCTTGTTTCTTCTTGGGCATCGTGTCCACGCGAAGCCGCGATTGGACAATGTCCTTTCAAAGTTTAAAATATCTGCACAAAACATGTATTAAAAACTATTTCCAGGCGATTTAATTAATTTTATTATCTTTAAAAGGAATATTCAGATCCTACAGTTAATTAAAACATTATTTCTCTTTGTATTTGATGCCGGAAAAATCTCTAATTCGGAAACAATTTTGAACATTCCCAGCCCGAGATTGCTTTAATCTTCGAGCTCTTTAGTGCCGTATCTTCCTTGATGGAGATTATATATATATACATTTAATGTAATAGATTAAAATGACGTTTTTTCGCTTTCCAAGTTGCAAGTCTTTTCTAAATTTTCGTATATTGACGTTCCCATACTATTAGAACATAGGACACATAGAATACACACACATTTTACAATTTAAATGCCTGATTGGAATTCTAATTTTGTGTGTCAGGTCTTTTTATTACCACTCTACCGCTGGTTATAATTGTACACTGACGATAAATGCCAGAGTTCTAATGAAAGTTTAAAAAAATGTTTTCAGGGTCTGATTCCTCAAAGATTCTTGAAAAATCTTTAAATTATAAAATTTGCTGATCTTTTTACGGATTTGAGACATTTAGGGGTGGGGGGTGTAAGTCATGTCAAACCTCATCAAATCTCACTTAGGAGGGAGGGTCTGGGCTTAATATTAGTTTAAAAAACCAATTAAATGATGAGTAAATTGGATTAAAATAAATGAAACATGTTTCTTTCTTTAATTTTTTCCTCATTTGGGGGTTCGAAATAAATGTCACTTTATATCACTTAGAGGAGTAGAAGTTGGATCGCCAAAATAATTGATGGACGCCCCCTTACATATTTAAATGCAATTCCTTAAAAGCATATTGCTGATGCTAAATTCAAGACAAAATCATACGAAATTGCAAAAAAACCTAGTTGGCAGAACGGCGATATTTTGCGCGTATATCGATTCAAAGTTTGTTCAGTAAAACCGAGGTTTGGCTCGGGATAACTTCCATCGTAAAAAGCTGATGGATAGAAAACCGCACGAAACATGTTCCGTTCGGAATTCCGGTGGATATATTAAAATGTGTGTACACGCATTTTTTATTGTTCTTGTGTCATTTTTCTTTAATATTTAATACCCTGTGAGTGATGAAGTCACCACCTAAAGGTTAAAAGTCGGCCTCTCAATCGAAGGTGCGACATTCGAAACCCGCGCACCACAGATTTTTCTAAAACGATATGCCTACTAGAAATTAATTATCACTGCTTTACGGTGAAAAAAAACATCGTAAGGTAATCTGCACACTTGAAATATCTCTAAAATAAAAGGGTTCTCAAAGGTGCCTGAAACCAATTTGCAATTGGCCAGCGCGGTTTACTTTGGGCTAAAAACTCTCTCAATCTGAGACCCGTACCTAGCAATGGGACAGTAATGGGTTGACGACGACTGAAATACTATTTGATTGGATCTTTAATAATGAACTTACGAGTATTTTGTAACGACCTGACGAGCAAGCAGCCTACCTGATGGTAAGTGGCTACTGCCGCCCATGGACATTTGTAAGCAACGTCATACAGAACAGGGGTGCTATATGAAGTCGACCACAGATGCGTTGTTACTCCCGAGGACTGAGATGGTCGCCTCATATAAAAGTGAGCCGGCAACTACACCCTTCCAGCGAAACGCAAGAAATTCTTCACGCTAGAAATAGGTGTGGCGGTGGTACCTCCCCGGTCGAACTACACTGGTACTACCACCTTGAACATAAATACCGACGAAATTAATCAAGTGAAATATGTGGGACTACGTCATTATCTGTTACCTTATCCCGTATGGAAATATTCATTCAATTTTCTACGTATTGAAATATTTAATTCACTCTATTGGAAACTCATCACAAATAAAAATACATTCAACGGAACAAAAATAAACATGTCACAAAGCTCTAAATGTGGAAACCGCAAATTGAAACTTACATCGGAAACAAAAAAGAATAAATGCACAGGGAAATCTAGTTAACAAGTAATACGACTACATTTTTACCCGACTGAGTCTGAAGGAGAGTAAAGTTTTTCGAGCGTATGTATGTATGCATGATTGTATATAGTATATAATAGTTTTACACAGTCGGGTGTTTTGTTGTACTATTTTTTTACAATATTACAGTTAGAAAATAATGATTTCAAGTCTGTTAATATAAAGCAGGTTGGGTATATTCTTTATCCAAAAACTTAATGAAAAAACAAATAGACTCGGTTTTCCTTTCGTCTGATACTTCACCGAACATATTACGTCTGCATTTATGTGTTAATTAATATTCTTCATACATTTTGTATAATGTTTGAACATTGCAAACCTTAAGACTAATCCTAATTTTTTTGTGTAAATAATTTTGAAATAATGTGAGTATGATTGACGACCCGCGTGGCGGAGCGGTCACCATACCGGTCTGACGCGCAGTGGGTCCAGGGTTCGATTTCCGGCCAGACAGAAATATGAGTGATGAGTTTAGATTTCTATTCTGGGTCTGGGTGTTTGTATATTCGTGTATGTGTGTCCATGGCACTCACGACACAGGAGAAAATCCTAGTGTGGGGGCTATGAGTGTAGAAAGCGAGTATGATTCAGTCCTATTCTCAATAGGACTGAATCTTACTCAAATTTTAATCAAATATTATTAATAATAATTTAGTATTAAGCATAGTAATTATTTGACCTTTAACGAAACCCTTTACTGATTTTATACATCACGTTTTGGCTCCTATTCACGTTATTTTCAACACGACATGTTTCAAAACCAGACATTGTTACATTTTGAAAGTAGAATCGAAAAAAAAACAAACTGTGCCAGTACAATTTTTTCAACGTATATCAATATAAAGTTTGTTCAGCAAAAGCGGGTCTGGCTCGGACTAACTTTTCGCAAAAAGCTGATAGAAAGAAAAGCGTGGCTCGATTTGTTTCGCTCGGAATTCCGGCGGAACATATATTTCGCTTTACGTTGACGTCCGCGTAATGAGTTCACGGTCGGAAGTGACGCAGGACTTCTGTTCCTCCATTCGTCTATCAATATGGCTGCGGAAGTAATGTTTCTGGTTATGTAAAGGACGGTTATGTAAATGGTTACACAAAGAATGAAAATATTATAACATTTAATAACGTTTTGGGAGTTGTATAATGTTTCTGGTTATGCAAAAGATGGTTATGTAAAAAATGAAAATAATACAAAAACGTTTGATAATATTTTGGGAGTTTTATAAATAGACTTTGAAAGTATGATGCTTCTGAAACTCGTTAGTATAAAAGCAGGAACATTTAGGGACTAAATCCAAATCTACTAACACAATATGTGAGGACTCTAACACAACAACAATATGCATTATGTTGTTGTTGGCATGTTATTATATGTTATACATGTTATACATAAATACTTTATACGTTTTCTACACTCATAGCCCCACAGTAGGATTTTCTCCTGTGTCGTGGATGCCATGGACACACAAAGACGAATACACAAACACCCAAATCCAGAACAAAAATCTAAACATCATTCACATTTGTGCTTGGCCGGGAATCGAACCCGAACCTACTGCGTGTTAGACCGGTATTGTGACCGCTCCGTCACGCGGGTCGTCAGAAATAATAAAAATATATTTTGTGGCTATCGGACTTGCAGTATACTAGACGGTAAATTACTATCGGTAAAATACTTCTGTAATTAACCGCAACTAGACTTAAACTTTCATCTTAAGTCGAGCACAAACTCATTGCGACTCCTCGACCAAGTAAATGCTCTGTAAACCTCTCTATGACGTTATAATGCAAACTAGTACATTATTAATAATATTACAACGAAAATCCCGACTTTTTTCATTCATAATTAAATATTTAATTTAACGCTTTATACATATATTTTTCGAATGGTTTATTTGCTAGCTTTCATTTGAAATCCATATTGTTCTGATGATAACAGAAGTCATCCCTCCACCCCTTTTAACCCCTAATAGCAGGCGCCATTTTTTTAATTATATAATATCTATGTCGCTGTCCAAAATGAGACGATTCTAATGATGTGTCATCGTTCACAATCCATCAAGCCGTTTAGGCGGCAGCGCCAAAGGCGCAGGCGTGCCAAAGAGATGGTAAAACGTACATACAGACGCTCGAAAAACCTTAGCCTCTTTCTGACACTTCTTCCTTATCGTTTCTTCATTTCTGAAGGTCGTGTCCATGAAAGTCCTTCGTGCTTTGGTGGATAATTCGCTTCTACCTTGTTCGGTTTTCGGCCTCTTTCAAGGCAGTTGTTATGGGGAGACCAGTAAAGGATGTTATTTGGTCACACCAGCGGCCCGGTGATCTGCCGCGGGGTCTCTTTTCCTCAACCTTGTCCACCACAAGCAATTTATCGAGGTTATCGGTTTCTCGACGGGCAATGTGACCAAAATAGCCACGGATTCTACGGTAACATGTGGTTGAGAGTCTTGATTTAGTATTTAACTGCTCCAATATAGATAGGTTGGTCTTTCTGACGCATTCGGTTAAAAATAAATAAGTATGGTATTGCTAAAACGAACCATAAAGGATCCTATCACTAAATTATTTATCAAAGCCTAAATGCCTTTTCATGGTAAAGTCAGATAATAAATACGAAATTTCATAGTTGGATAACTAATTTCGGTTTATGCAGCCGTCAGCACTATCCCCGGAAAATAGTGTTAATGCTTCCTATTATATTGAACTTAAACCATTAGGTGGGGAAGTTTACCCGATTATTATACTAGTTTTCGATTCGGTGGCTCTATCGCGATCCGATAACCATTTCCCAAAACTTTTAATAGAATTCCGGTAACGAAAGAACATAAGGTTTGTGTAAACTTGTACTGAAGGAATGGTTGTAAGTGAATTGGGTTTGAATGGATTTGATATGTGAATTAATCGTTAATTGTTTACGATTCCTTTTTTTTTTATCGGTTTTTATGCTCTACGCTTTAAAAGTTTCATGGACAAGTATGTATTCGACTTCGTCCTTTTTAGTGAGTGCAATTGATCAAACATGCCTTCTTTTTGACGCTTAATAAGTAAAAAAAAATCTTTATTATACTTCCTTATTTTATAACGATTAAATAATATCAGTATCGTCATGCGGTCATCGGTTGTTTTAGGGTTCCGTATCCAAAGGGTAAAAATGGAGCCCTATCACCAAGACTCCGCTGTCCGTCTGGCCGCCTGTCTATGTGTCCGTCTGTCTGTCTGTCACCAGGCTCTATCTCATGAACCGTGATAGCTAAACAGTTGTTATATCACAGATGATGTATTTCTATTGCCGCTTTAACAAGAAATACTAAAAACAGAGTAAAATAAATATTTAAGGGCGGGCTCCCGTGTAACAAACGTGATTTTCTTGCTGTTTTTTTATAGATGATGGTACGGAACCCTTTATGAGCGAGTCCGTCTCGCACTTGGCCAATTTTTTTCTTTTCAATCAATTCTGTAAGTTGTCGCGTCATGGCGAACACATTGGTGGATATGAAGTAGTAATGATACGTTAAATATTTTTTAAGTTCGTTCTAACGTACGAGTATAGTTCGACGGGGGAAGAACCACCGCCACACCTGTTCCTAGCGTGAAGCAGTTCGTGTGTTTTGGTGAAAGGGTATGGTTGCCTGCTCACTTTTATATGAGGTTACAATATTAAACCTTGGTAGTGACAACGCAGCTGTAAATCACAGATGAATAGCTTCTCCCGAAGACTTAGATAGTCGCCTTAAATTAAAGGAAGCCGGCAACTACACCCTTCGTGCGAGTAAAAATCGGAGGTATATGCCCGACATATAAAATTTGAAACATTTTATGATTTT
Source organism: Cecropterus toxeus (assembly GCA_018249875.1). Lineage (NCBI taxonomy): Eukaryota > Metazoa > Arthropoda > Insecta > Lepidoptera > Hesperiidae > Cecropterus > Cecropterus toxeus. The sequence continues at coordinate 13,738 of DWNE01002135.1, read as the reverse complement.
AAATAAAATACTTTATTTTCAAGTAGAAAATACAGTATTAGTTAGACCACAAACAAAATTCGATACCCTTTATATACCAATACACGTATATCCATAAACATCAAAGCCGGTAGCCAAATTAATATGAAAAGTTTACTTCAAAGTAATTAGTTTGAAAGGGTTTGCTATATGATTGGTAACTTTATTCTGATACTATATGATTGGTAACTTTATTACATTTCATTAATAATGCTAGGTATTTGTTTCCAAGTATTGGTTTTTATCTAAAGTACCTAATTCCATATTAATATTGTATCATATATGAAAAATTGATTGAAATACTAGCTAAAACTAAAAACCCTAAAGCTAAAACTAAAAAATGATAGGTGGTAGAACCAATGTAGTTCGACCGGGGGAGTACCACCGCCACACCTATTTCTGGCGTGAAGCAGTTCTTGCGTTTCGGTGGAAGGGTGTGGTTGCCGGCTCACTTTTATATGAGGCGAACATCTCATCCTCGGGAGTAGCAACGCATCTGTGGTCGACTTCATATAGAACCCCTGTTCTATATGAAGTTGCTTACAAAATGTCCATGGGCGGCAGTAACCACTTACCATAAGGTGGTCTGCTTGCTCGTTATAAAGTTATTAAGCAAAAATAGGTATGGCCTTGAAAGCCGATCCACAAAGAGTTTTACCACCCTTACAAAACTTCAAAACAAAACGACTTACAGTATTAAAAGAAAGTTATTGATTGTATAGCTCGCATGCAACTACATTATTTAAACGAACCATTAATTCTAACACAAGCAAATTACATTACTTGAGGGTATTTTTTTCACCCGATCAAAAATCGAGCATTCAACTCGAAATGTAGGCTCTAGGAAATTATACCTTAAAGGCCCGACAATAAAATTGAAAGCAGGTAATACCTAGGTAACGTGATCAGATAATCCTCACTGCCACCGGCCGCATTAGTGCCGGCCGGCCACCCCTGTTTGAATCCCGACTCCGACAGTTTAAACTGTTAAAACTCATAATCCAATAAGGCCGTCGTATGTCCACTTGGGAGTGAGTCGTGAATACGGTCGAAGGATTGCAGTTTAAATAAATATTTAATACGCTTAGAGTCGAAGGTTGTCGGAGGATAACAAATTAATGCTAATATAATCTTGTCATTAATAATTCGTGACTTAAGACAATTTCTACACAGCAAAGACTAAGCGCAATCATTAATAATTTCGACATCAATCATTGAAAAAACGAATCAATGCGTTGCCATTTGTTGTAAACATTCATCAGTTATTAGAGACAATGCTATACGCTCGGTGAGCTAATAATTAAAAAGGCTTCATAAGGACATGGGAGGGGAGGTCGGGACAGCGACAGGGGCGTAGTGAAAACAAAGTATCCAATTTCTACACTTCCCCACTTCCGACGCAATTACGACACAATATTGTGGGGCCGTTGCGGCCGCCTGACCACAGCCAGACTGAAATCTAGGCACCGCGGCAATCTCGTTACGGAACAAAAAATACACTCTTGTTGTCCGCATTAAACTTTTTCGCAAGCCTCGTTCAAACAAAGAAACCGGTAAGTAAAAACGTCGTACCGCTAAACAAAACTAAAGAGCCACGTTTCCTCTCGACGCGGCAGGCGTGATACCGAATCTGTAATGTAAGTGTGTCCCTTGAATTTAATTGAGTGTTGATGTTGTAAGATGAGCAACATTAATCACTTGACAGAAATTCGAGTTTGTATATCCGACCGTGCATTAAATCCCCTACAATTCACACTGTCAAGCTGTCAACGGGTTGACAGACTCCCGTGTGGACAGCGGGGGAATATGTCAAACCGGATTACGGTGCATGAATGACGTGATTAGAAAATTATGCTTATCGTCATTATCACGTGTAATACGATAGTCAAATTATATTTTCAAAACCCATAATTGCTATTATGTGATTTAAAGCTACGTCCAAGCATATTCAATAATTTTTTGCAAGGTAGTTCGACCGGAGAGGTAGACAGATACCTATTTCTAGAGTAAGCAGTTCAATACGTTTCGGCGGTAGGGTTAACGGCTCAATTTCAAATGAGGCGTCCATCCTGGTCCTCGGGAGTAGCAAAGCACCTGTGAATATCTTCAGATAGAAACCCTGTTTTATATGAAGATGCTAACAGATGTTTATGGACGATGGTGACCTTACCATCAAGTTGACTGTATGGTAATTTGCTACTTCAACTTATAAATGCATCAATGCCAGACATTTGGAAGATAAAGAATTCTGTATGTGTCACAAGTTCAAACGATAGCAAACATGAACAAAACTGGTATCGGGATGGAACTGACTTAGTACACACAATTGGCGTTATTTTTAGATCTCGGCGGCGATCGATCTATGACAGTATTTAGATATGGAAATTATTAAATCTAAGCGGAGACGGTATTTATCTATTTGAATTGATGGCCAAATCCCAATTAAATACAAAATACGATCAAATACTAATCAAACTGACTAGAATGGCCTGTTCACCACGTTAACTATATAAGTATAGTTGGTGGTGTTTTTTGTCGGTATAACTTAACACGTAACTCCTAAGCCTATTCCATTGTTTGGAAACCGTCGTTCTAACGCAACAATCGGTGAAAGTGCCGCACGCAAAGCAACCCCCGTTCTCCGCGAGAGCGCGACAATGAAAAGCCCTCACATTTACGTAACAACAAAAAATCTGTTGAGCAACATAAAAGCCCTTTTCGCCTGTGCTTTGCGATCCATTAAAGACACTTTACGAGGACTTGAGGGCGCCTAAGTTACAACTTACAACAACCAAACTACGCCGATCCCCGCGTCTTGTGATGGCGTCGAACGAGTGTGATGACTGTGAAAGTTCTCATTACGTTGGTCGTAAAACACTGCTATTTCAGAGCAAACACTCATTGCTTCACAGTCATGTGACCCAATATCATAATGCTCCGATCGTGCCAATCATTATTGTTCGCCAAATCGTTTCGCAGATCAAACATTGACATTAGATCATCGATCCCAATTCTATACCCGATCTAAAATGTATGTACTGAGTCAACACAATGAATACCATCGTTAAAAATATTATTATTATGAATCATAATAGGCAGATATTAGCATTACCAAAGAATTCTCGAATGACATATAAGGCAATGATAATGTTTGCTTTTAAAATTTACATTTTACGAATTGTATAACAATGGATCATTTGACGGTACAAAAACCGACGTAATATGTCAAAAGCACCACAGCTAACTCGTATAAGAATAAATAATAACTGTATGGCATACAATTATGTTTACTTCGTAAATTATTCATTTTTACAGCAACTGTGTCAGTAACAGTAACATAGTTTAAAAGTAAATAAATAATATATTAGTTTCGTAAGCTACCACACAAGCCGTAAATAAATATTCTAAATATAGTATTACAAAATTTAGAAGACACACAAAATAGTCAACACACTAAATTTCATTATAATAAGGCAAACGGGCTACCCGACTGAAAGTAGTCACCGTATACATTTACAACACCAGAGGCGTCGTTAAAGCATCGATGGCTTTGAAGGAGAGCTCTTTTTGCGACTTTCTTGAAGCGCCCCATAGCGCTTTCATTGTTCAAAATACTTTCGTATCTCCTCTCTGAATTTAGGTTAGGTTACACCACGCCGGCTTAGGTTATGTTTCATATCAATCCATTCTTTAAAAAATACCATCAAAATCTTCATTTCTTAGCTTAGACACTAACCTGGATCAGCTGCGAGTTGCGTGTAAACAGATAGAGCGACGTCGTCCTCGCTGACGAAGTCCCACAGCCCGTCGCAGCCGACCACGACGAAGTCTTCGTCGCCGTCCAGGTCCACCGTGGCGATCTCCGGGCGCGCCGTCACGTATGGCTTGTACTGTGCGTCACCTGCGGCAATGAACTAAGGTAAGCGGCTGAATTGGTATAGACGTCCGCTGTGGTGTCGATTATCGTTTAGGATGCTTCACCAAGCCGAGGGTTAATTTGGATGGAGAAAAACATACCTCCAAAATAAGCTGAAATTTCGCGTCAATGACGGTCGCCAATCTATTTCTGATATTTTGTCGGTGTCCTAAAAGTCGTGGATGGACATGAAGAATATTATTATCGATTTTGGGAGGGTTAGTCTTTTTGCCCCCTCACATAGGGAGCCGCTACTGTAGACGTTTAAATCATAACGCTTAAATGGTTGACACAGGCAGTACCTGTATGGACATATTGTCCCAAAATAGAATGCTAAAATCCATATTATTTTACAGTTCTACACTAATGCCACTAATATTTAAGCCAAGTAACTATTTTATAAATAACAATTATTTCTATTATGATATTGTCTCTAATTAATACGTTGTACGTTTAATTATACGTGATCAACGCTAATAAACAACTCCGATTACTAATAATATAATTAACACAACAACATCTAGAGAATTGTTCTGTCTATTTCGTTTCTAATTATAACAATATCAATTCCAACTCCACAAAAACATACATTCTACACCTACTCAGCTTTTTCATTGGACATATCGATAACAAAACTAAGTGATTTACGAGAAAACTATAATGATATATCAACCTAACTTCGAATATTCGCCAATAAAACGCAATTCAGAGCTCATACCGAACTAATCTTGCATGAAACTCGTCGGGCAACTTCCAACCATCTGAGAGGGGAACACGGTAAACGTTCCGAGAAGTAATCTCTTATGGAACGCAAAATCAATGGGTTTTAGTCTCGATACGAGGGGAAAGAACGTCCGGACGAGCTGCGAAGAAATGTCAACATTACACTCGTATTGTTCATGCGGTATTGCCAATTTAATCTGCGAGGGGCTTATAAACTTTACTTACATGAGCAAGTTTTTAAGGTAAAGTTTGCCCACATTAATGATTATATCTTCTAAACATTCAGCAGTAAGATTAATATTGCACAATAAGTCAATAACCTTAATGTAAGAACACAAAATAAATTTGTCTACACTTTAATACAAAGAAACGTTAATGTACAAATTATTCTTATGACTAGATTGCACAAAAAGAATCTCCAAATTACAAATTTTGATACACAAAAATTCGGTGTTTCTCAAACTTATTTCACGTAACGCCCACTATCAGACTCAACCGTAGTTTAGATTAGCAAAAAAAAACCTGTCATAATAATCTGTTACTGAAATAAATTGGTCTAAAATGTGTTCCTTTCTCCAATTTAGTCTCCAAGAGGTCTCGCAAGAGTTTGAGAGACACTGCCATAAATAATACAAAACAAAATCCTTCCTAATATGGGTACTCCGATTCCCAATATAAACCGGGAGGACCTCTGGATTGAGTTTAAAATGTAACCCACATAAAGTTGTTTATTTTTGTACTTTAACGTGTGGCCGTCGGTACGTCGCGTTCTATTTTAAGAAACGAATGTTTCATTGTGCTGGTAATGGACATAACAGAGTAGATGGAATAAGGAAAAGTTTTTATGGCGCGTTCAGTAGTTCCTAGGAACAGTGAGTAATAAGAATATTATTTGGAGCTGACCTCAATGTTGTACGGAACACAAACATTAATTAATTGTCAAGCAAATTAATTAGTTACCTTCAAGTGGTAGATTACGTCAACGAATTAGGTTTTTACTTTTATCATTATTCTAAGTATATAAGAGACACGTTTTTATTTAATTAAATATTATGATATTATTATTAATGAAAAATTTAAAACATTATTTCTAGCTGAATAAATGTTTAGCGTTATGCCTTTTTTAATTATACGTTCTCGCTGTTTAAATCCTTAATATATTTGGATAAATTAACGCATAATTTAATGTGATTCCTAACAATTGTTAAACTATAAATTATTCAGTTAAATAGTCTGAAAATGTATCCACATTTTAGACTAATCAACTGTGTGAATGGATACAGATACTAATCAACACTGAATGTCTGAATTATAATACATGTATATTATAATTCACTATAATTGGTTATTAATAGTTAAAGTGTAGCGTATCTCGACAAACATGCCCCAAATTTAGTCAAATGTAAGGGGACATACTGGAGCTAGCTTTTTATGCCCATGTAATAAACAAGTTGATTAAAAAGATACAAAGTATTACATTTCAAAAAAGAAAACCCGCTGAGTTTCTTGTCGGATCTTCGTAGTTGAGGTCATCATCCGATTCGGTAGGAGTGTAAGAAAAAATATTGTTAACGACAATTTATAAGTGCTCCCGTAGGCCTATACAAAATAAAGGCATTTCATCTCATTTCAATACAATAGCTTCATTTTATTATTTACTATAATTACTATAATATTATTATAGACTTAGTGGATATCATCACAAAGTAGAAATACGATTTTTTTTCTTTGATATCCCTCTCTTATGGGGTTTAAAAGGGTGTCTTAAGGTTTATACTATAGTCTGCGCATACAAAATAGCGGATAATAGCTGTTCCTTGATATTGTATAGTCGTATCCACCCCGGCGTTAGTCATTGTCCCGTATGTACACCGACACCGGCCAAATACCCCTGCCCCAGTGAAATAGCAATGCGTGTCCGAATTAATCGATACGGCGCAAAGTGCATTGTGGGGGCGCCTACACAAACTTACCGTACTGGGAAAGCTATGGCCGTTTATAAAGGACTAACTCTGCCACGCAGTTTGACCCGCGTTTATTAGAGAACAAACAAACATATCGTGATGTTATATAGCTCAAAGCCTTCCACGATAAATTTGCTATACAACACATTTTTTTTTTCAATTCGAACCAGTAGTTCCTGAGATTAGCGCGTTTAACCAAACAAACTCTACTGCTTTATAATATTAGTATAGATTTAAATGAATACCCAATATTAAAAATATATGTTTCACTAGCTGTGCACGCGACTTAAACCGCTACAAGAAAAAAAAACAAACCAAAATAGCGACATGTTATAGGTATATCATGTAGCCATTTACAATAAATGGACTATTTTACAAGTACACACAAATACTTTTTTCGATCGATCCAATAGTTCCTGAGAGTTACCATACTCTTTAGCTTTATAATACGTATATGTTTGATTGTATACTACACACATCACACCTATGTATTTGTAGCGTAGGACATTTCTTGTTTCGGTGGAAGGATGTGGTTGCTGGTTCATTGAGGTGACCATTTTTGAGGCCACCATTTTAGTCCTCGGATGTAGCCCTGTTATATATGAAGTGGCTTACGGATGTCCATGGGCGTCAGTGACCGCCTACCATGATGTGGGTAGCATGCACATTTGCTAAATAATTCGATAAAAATGAAGAATGTGAACATAATACGGGGAATTATTTAGAGAGTTATGAAATTATACAACGTTATAATGGTTATGTATAATTTTATTACTTAAAATACGAATGCAGTGAAATATAATGAACATTGCGTATATTAATTAGCTTTGCAAGTTACTAATTAATTACATTGCGGACTAAACAAATTTTTCCTTAACGTCTCATAGAAGATTCCATGTATAACGTAACTACTTATAAAATATAAATGAAACAGAACACATTCTTCTAAAAACACTTTACAGCAATAGATAAGTTTAAAAGGTGGTAGAATGGTTCGACTCCAGAAGCACCACCGCCACACCGAACGTTCACTTATACAATGAGGCGACCATCTTAGTTCTCGGGAGTAGCATAGCATCTAGGATTGACCTTAGATAGAACCCCTGTTATATATGAAATTGCTTACAAATGTCCATGGGTGGTAGTAACCACTTACCATCGGGTGGACTGCATGCTTGTTGCTATTTCATTCTTAGAAAAAAAATCTACTTAATAACAGAAGTGTTATGCGCTGCCGTGTTCAGGTCTAAAGGGTGTGGTAAGGCAGATCTGATTATTTATCCAAGGCATTCCAACTTAGTCCTACACGGCTAATCTCAGGTAAGACTTTGTTTTATTGTTTACACACTAACATCACTACATACAGATCATTACATAAGTTTTGTACAATTGGTTTGTATGCAGACAATGTTTGCAGTATTATGATAAAGGTATGTTTGAAGTTTAAAGCTATGTTTAAAGAAATGTTTTAGTGACAAATAATAAAAAATGTACAATTTTGTAAGAGTTATCTGGCGTTACAGATGTCCATGGGCGACAGTGGCAACTTACCATCAGGTGGACTGCATGCTCGTTTGCTACTTCCAAAAAAAAAAGTTGAACAAAACACTAATATTAGACATAAAACGCTATAAAACAGAACGCGACTATACATCTTAATACCAATGTCAGAGAAATGCAAGAGAAATACTGAATAAAATGGGTCATATATTCATACGTGTGCCCCTATCGTGCACCCCACACCGACACCTACACCTACAAGTAGGGTTGCCACCTTATTTTTTCAAATACATTTTCTATAATACGCAAAGAAGAACGAGATTCAAAAATAAACTTCCTATTTAGTTCTTCCCGTTATCTTTTTTTTTTATTTTTTCCTTGTTTTTATAACAAGTTTTTACTTACTTTTACCTGTTCGATGTCTGACGATGGTAGAACTTAAATTTCACACAGATTCCGATATCCGATGGAGCTTTTAAGTTTTTGGGAAATTATGCACGCATATGTAAATCGAAAGACGATAAAATATTATTATATCATGAGCCATAAGGTGGTCATGGAAACTTTATAAAAAAAAAACGAAACCGCCATGAAGTTCGGCCTCGTTTGACTCGCTTCAATTATCTTTAACGCAAAACTAATTCCAACCAACCTCAATCCCAGATCATGCAAAAAAGTAATTCCGCATACTTTACTTTTTATATAGTATCGAGTACAAATACCCCAAAACCGTACAATAGTTATAACAAAGTACGGGTGGCAACCCAACCTACACGCTGCCCCAGTGCAGCGCGTGGCCGCATGATCGATAGCGGCGGGCGGCAAGGGGAGGCCGACGCCCGACGCTTTACAATTGACTTGTAAACTAAACCAACGCACCTATTGTTTATAAAATGAAATCGCACGCATCGATCCATTATTGTGTGACCACAATCATGTTGGCTGTTTAATGAGGTTGGTAGCGTGAATTAAAAAAGGTGCGTGTGTGCAATTCACACACAGAAGTGAAAATTAATAATAATAAAATATTATATCCAGTCCGGATAAGCGGTCACAGTCGCTCATGGAAATGTGTAATCAACTTTATATAGAACAGGGGTTCTATCTAAAGTCGATCACAAATGCGTCGTTACTCCCGAGGACTAAGATGGTCGCCTCATATATAAGTGAGCGGACAACCACACCCTTCCAGCAAAACGCAAGAAGTGCTTCACGCTAGAAATAGGTGTGGCGGTGGTACCTCCCCGGTCGTACTACACTCATTCTATCACATGGCGAAGGATATAAAGCATGAGGATATTAAGTACCTATGCATTTCCAAAAATGTATTTAGTAATCAATACCTATATTCGGATATCCTATTTCGCATATACCAAACTTAAGCTCACAGAAGCTATAAAGTCGTGAGCGTGATTCAGAAAGCGGTACAACGCCATCTAATTGTTGCACTGACAAATGCTTTTATAATGAATTTTCGTTTCATCAGGTTTCAAATGACAACGATTCTAAAGAAGTATCACTTCAAAACGGCATGTAAGTACACTTCAATACATTTATATATTTTACAAATGTAATTTCTATAAACGACAACCTAAAATATATCGCTAAGTAAACCGTGGATTGCTAGTTTCATTAAAAACTAATCCATTAAAGAACCATCGTTGTATAAAGGAAAAAGGATTAAAAACAAGCGAATTCAAGCATCAAGCTAAATGACTGAAAGAAACCTTTTAAGCGTGCTCGCCAGGAAAATTACGCTTCATGAATACAGTGACAAAAATGAGACATGCAACATAACCTTGAATAAATGAGACATTATGACAAATCGTGCATATTTTGTGGTGCCGTCGCGGTCATTCGTCATTTTCCTTATTTATCTCGGCCTATAGAGTAGCTTATTCATAGAGAGTATGCACTAAGTATAGTCTGTATGAGGCTATCAGCGCAAAAGTGGTGTAAGCCACCCTTCTTGTGATTGCAGTTTTGGTGTAAAATATATAGTAAACAATGCACTAATTACTTCAGAGTACATTGTTGGAGGTTACAGTGCAAAAGTGATGTAATCCCCAACAATGTACTTAGGAGTAATTAATGGATTATTTATTATATATTTTGTATTTTACACCAAAACTGCAATCATAAAAAAGTGGATTACACCACTTTTGCGCTGATAGCCTCATATGAAACAGCTACAGTTATGTACATACACTATTTGATAACAAATACGTTTAAATAAAAAACGACAAATGCGTGTCGGACAACAAGAGTTCGATAGTCAGAGCGAATTTCATTCTGTCAGATGAAGAAAGCAAGTTTGTTTTTCACAATTATTAATGCGCGCACAGAAAAAATATGATTTGGCGGCCAATAAATTCAAAATAGGTTGCAATATTGCGACAGAATTCGAAATGATGAAATCCGTAGGAGAACAAGAGTTACCGACATAGCTCTCAGAATTAGTAAGCTGAGGTGGCACTGGGCAGGCCACATCGTTCGTAGGACAGACAACCGATGGGTTAGAAGAGTCCTCGAATGGAGACCACGTCTGGGCAAAAGGAGTACAGGCCGCCCCCCGACCAGATGGACTGATGACCTGAAGAAGACGGCGGGCGACCGCTGGATTCAGATGGCGCAGGACTGGTCGGAGTGGCGCAGATTAGGGGAGGCCTATGTCCAGCAGTGGACTTTAAAGGGCTGATAGATAGATAAAATTGGTCGGTTATAAAAACGCCCGAAATAGGTACCCGTGTTTTATCTTACACACTGTTATCACCTGAGTCTGGGTTATTTATAGAGGCAATCAAGGAAATTTACCCGTCTTTGTGTTTTCCACTCCTTAGTTCCAAGTCGTGGATAAATGCAATAGAACTTCATTATCATCACAACTTTTACGTATAGGTACTAACGTTTATTGTTTAGGAGTAACCCTTCGATAAACCTTGTTGACGTGATAATTTATAAAACGATGAACCGGCTACACGCACGAAAAAGTGTCACGTTCCGCCTAGGCCTAAGCGTGCAAGCGAGAGCGCGGAATTTTTTTGAATTAACGAGTGTAAATAAATGTTAATTTATAGAAAAAATATATTTTTTAATTAACTCCTCTGTATTATACAAAATAATGATAATGCAGTGGTAAAATAATATAAATCATAAAAGTATGAAATCTTTCATCAATATTTCTTGACGTTATCACATAAAATCATCGTCCGTAAATCGAATTTACAGGCAACCACTTTTTTGCTTATCATAAATGCGAAAGTTTTATGTGGATTTATTGTTTGTTACTTTCATTTTATGTGGATTTATTGTTTGTTTATTTCACACAAAAACTAGTCATTTTCATATGAGACGACTATCTTAGTCCTCGGGAGTAGCAACGCATCTATAATTGACTTTAGATGGAACCTCTGTTCTATATAAAGTCGCTTGCATGTGCGGCAATGATCACTTACCATCAGTTGGAAATTTGGCATGCACACTCGTTTGCTCATTAAGTCCTCAAAATGATTTAGAAAAAACAACTAACACATTGTTTTAACCGCATAATTGAAGTAGTACGTACTCCATCATCGCACGTAACTTCTTTAAAAAGTAATTTCATTATAACTTTAATATTCTAAAGTGAATAATAAGCAGAAATGACTCAATCTATCTAATGGCCTTACAACCAGTTACATGCAAAAAGTTTAATATTGTTTCAATCTACATTGCAATTTGATTTAACAAGGATAAGGAATTTGTTATACAATACATTTTTAATATTAATATTAATTTACGATTACAAAGACTAAATAATAATACAAAGCCCTTTCATTTAATGCCCGTGTGATGTGGGTTGAACAACAATATGTATTCCTCCATTTTGTTGCGGCAGCCATTTTGGATTATTAACAATATTGATTATCTTTAATTCATTGTCATTAAAACTAAAGGTGTATGCCACATTTCAGCTCAATCGGACTCTCAAAAGTGAGTTAAATTCAGGTTGCAAGATTTGACTTAAACCTACTTACTTATCTACTTACTTACATACAAACATTGCAAGTTAAATAAAAGTTTTTAAAAGTGACAATTTCGTGCTGGAAATCGTACATGAATAACCGCACGCTTTAAGAAACTCCCCAAAATCCGGAACAATTTTGTTATTTCCACAAAAATGCAAATTTATTTATTTATTCTTACCGTGCTATATGACAAGGGTTATAGTTTAGCTATTCAGTTACATTTCTTGGAAAAGCTCTTTGTAATAACAATATGAAAAGTGGTTCAATGTGGCCACTTCTTTTTATGATTATAGCTACTTATAACCTATCGGATGTTTAGAATATAATGGCAAAAGTTAAGAGCACAGCCATATTTAAGATGTTGTTTCTTAAAAAACAATTTTCTGGAATGTCCTGTCTTTTAGAAAATCGCAATAGATCCATATTTCTGTTAAATGTCTTCTCTTTTCAGGAGACGTTTAACGGAAATTAAAATTCTGCTCATCACTATATCGCATTTATTTGCAAAAATAGTACAAGGTTTGGGGACTGCTCTAATCCCCAAAAGTTTTAAAAGCATTCAAAGAAATTCCTAGAAATTTCTATTTATTAAAACGTCACTAATCCTCTCAAAGTAAAATTTTAGGTCATAGGCCATCATGCCATCAAGTTCACTAGGGACTAGATGTTACCCACATTTGAATTTTTTTTTAAGAACATTATTAGACTTATAGGCTATATGTATATGTTTCTTCTAGACGTTTCATGTAGTGGTTATGTGTGGTGTAATATAAATAAATATGAGAAAAAAATAATAAATAATTTAAGTCACCCACATTTCCTATACCTTTAAAACGACTGATAATCAATTTCTAATACGTACATCTTCAGAAAAGCAGCGTTGCCTGCCTGGGATTCTAACCTAGGACCCTCAGATCGATTTCCAACCTACTTCTTGCGTGATGGATTAACCCAGCTTTTAATATGATTATACTAGATTAGACTAATCTAGTTATGTGGGAATCTACATGTCATTAAAATTCAATGTAACTTTCCATGAATATTTAATGGTATTTTTAATAACCCTTAATGGTGTGTGCCACGCCCTGGCAAATGTCGTTAGTACCGTCACAAGAAACCACTCCATTTCATGTTGTAACGAGATCGGAAAGTTTTGAAGCAATTAAGCTTAGTATTGTATTATGTTCCACGTAAATTGCAATTTCTATGGCGTAGAAACAGTGTGGTTCGAGGAGGTACCATCACCACACTTTTGTCTAGCGTGAAGCTGTTTTTTGGGTTTCGATGGAAGGGTGTTTCATATGAAGCGACCATCTTAGTCCTCGAAACAGCAATAGTAACATCTGTTATACACTTCAGATAGAATCCCTGTTCTATATGAAGTTGCTTACAGAAGTCCATGGGCGGCAGTAAGCACCAACAAATGGATTGTATACTCGCAGTGGCGTAGCGTGGGCTTACGGCGGCCGGGGCGGAAATTGAACTCGCCACACATACAAATTTTGACGACCAAACTTTGAACAACTTGATGACAAAACAAGGTTGCCAAATCTGTTTTTGCCGCCCGGGGCGGACCGCCCCTCCGTCCCCGTCCCCCGCCCCCCCCCCCC
>DWNE01002134.1:0-19679 GCA_018249875.1 Cecropterus toxeus | reverse complement strand
TGTTTTGCCAAATTGGCATGTAAACAAATAAACCAATTGTTTTTAATGTCCAACGAAGTGGGCACGGGTTTGCTAGTAATTTCATATAGAACAAGACTTCTATCTGAAGTCAATCACAGATACACCCAAAGACTAAAATATTCGCCTCATAATCGATATCAAAATGTGCTGGCAACCACACCTGTCCAACGAAACGAAAGCACTGCCTCACACTAGAAATAGGTTTGCTGGTGGTACTCCCCAACCGAACTATTAGAGCAATGATAGCCGAATGGTTGAAACTCATCCTATCAATCGAGGTCCATCCAAGGCACAAATCACAGATTTTTCTAAAATTATGAGCGTATTAGAAATTGATTATTATTACTTTACGGTGAAGAAAAACATCGCGAGGAAACCTACACACCTGACTTCTTTAGAAAAAGTTCTCAAAGATGTATGAAGTCTAGCAATTCGCATTTGGCCAGAGCATTAGACTATGGCCTAAAACTCTCTTAATCTGAGAGAAGACCCGTGTCCAGCAGTGGGAAAACAATGGGTTGACGACATATATAGTATTCGAATTATCATCTCAAACAAGCATCACTTTACTAAGCAAACCAAATCACAGTAAACCCTAGTATAAAACAATGAAGCTAAATGCAGTTCATGATCGTTACTCAGCTTACATAATAATAATAAAAATAAAACTTCATCGTCCGGAAACTGCGCAATTGGACTAATGAAACTACACCAGCCACGGTAATGACACCCCGCTCCCCCCACCCTACCGGGACTGCAATATAATCAATGATCGTTAAATACTAGTAAATAATGACAGTTGGTAATGACAATTGTGGGAATTTAAATTTGTACGGAATTTTATGTTAATGATAATTGGTTCGAATTAAATAGGTATACGACACCAGTGTTTTCTAAATACATTCATAGGAAAGGTTTATTTGTCCACAGAAACGAATAAATTTAACCTTTCCAAGCGAAAAAAGGACCATTGGGAAATATTATACACTTAGTAATAAGAAAATTTTACTTTTCTTTGAATATTTTTATGGGAAATTTTTTTTAAGCGACAAAATTTGGATACACTACGAGTCAGGTGTTCCTTTTTTTGAAGACTGAAGTAGCCAACGATCAGCAGTCTACCTAATGGTAAGTGTTCACCACCGCCCGTGGATATCGATCTGTAAGCCACTTCATATAGAAGAGTTGTTCTCTTTGAAGTCGATCACAGATACGTAGCTACTCTCTAGGGATAATATGATCGCCTCGAATACATGTGTGCCGGGAACCACACCCTTCCACCGAAACGCAAGAATTCCTTCACGCTAGAAATAGGTGTGGCGATACCTCCCCTTACACTGGTTCCTAACCTAACAAAAACACTAACTAATAATATTTTAACCACCTGACCCTTTAACATTTAACGCACTTATTATGTCAATTCTAGATAAATTATCCACAATCCCTACAGAAATCCGTTTACTGCGTTTTATTCTGGGAGGAGATTTGGGAGGATATGCTGGACAAGGATCTCCTCCCAGAATTGCTAGATTTTACGCACCTTGTTTTTCGAGCGTTTGTATGTATGTATGTTTGTTTGTATGTATGTATGTCTATTTCTTTGGCACGCAATACAGCCCAAAAGGCTAGACGGATTGTGACGTGTGACATATCAATAGAATTGTCTCAGTTTGTAGAGTGATATAGGCTATAAATTTAAAAAAATGACGCCTAGAAATACAGGAACAAGGGGGATGGACTTGTTTTACTGAATCAACTGACACGACAATATGGGTATCAAATGAAAGCTAGTAAATAGACCAATCTAAAAATATATACATTGTATTACTTTAACTTGACTATTTTGACAAAAAATAAGCGTAAAATAAATATATTTATTTGTTGGCGCCATCTAGTATGCGTTCGAAGTAATTAATACATAAACTATCAAGTGAAGTTGCAGACAACCGCTTTGTTCGCCATAAAACGTTAAAGGATTTTAATTGTAATTATTATAGTAAAATAATCGAATAAACCTATTATTATACAAATTGAATAAACGCATTCATTGAAGAAGGCCTGACCTGACCTCGTTATACGAAAAATATTAGCTAGTACATCGAAGCTAATATGTATAAAACGCACACACACACGCACACAGCATCATAATAGTGACTAGTGAATTACCATAAGATCTAACTTCAAAATGTAATTTTTTTTTTGTCTATAATTATGATAAATTATTTAAGAGGCACGCAGCACAAAATGTAAGAGGCGCTGTTAGCTGTGGATTTTGTAAAACAAATAAATAAAGCGTATTTATGATGTCATTTATTTTTAACTTTTAGTCCGCCACTGTAGACAATTAGACATATGCTTGCAAATTTATTCATAAATTAATTTAACCACGCCAATGTTAACATGGAACAATATAGTTATCAAAGCAAACAAAAACCGACCAAGTGCGAGTCGGACTCGCGCCGCATGATTTCGTACCATTACCAATAAAAAATGGCAAAAAAATCAAATTTGTTGTACGAGTGTCTCCCTGAAATATCTTTTTTATATAAATTTATTTACAAAGTGCATGTATATTTAATAATTCTATGAATATTTTAAGTGTTTACCTGGTACCGTTATTAATATCGAGCAAAAGTATAACAATCGTAATATTTTTGCCTCTTAAATATTTATTTTATTCTGTTTTTAGTATTTGTTGTTATATCGAACAACAGATGAAAATTTCAACTGTCTAGCTATCCAGGTTTATGAGATGCAGACAAACAGGTGATAAACAGACGGACAGCGAACTCTTAGTAATAGAGTTCTACTCTTTGAGTACGGAACACTAAAAATTACTAATTAATTCAATTGTTGTAGCCGAATTTTATTCAGTTATTCAGTCTGATAATACCCCAACATGCGCATGTTTTGTGCGTTGTTTTTATGGGCAAGTGTATTTTACTTCACGCGTTCACAAGTGCGTGAGGAACGAGCTGGCAACTATAATGCAGGTTATTTGTTATGTTATTTCTAAAATAAGCGGCGATGATTATTTAGTAAAAACATCTACACTTATGTATATTATACATTTGTACCAGAACCAAATTAGGGCTACGGTACCTTCTGCCTCATAAGAGGCTACTAAAACGGAGCTTCCAGGGTTGCGGGCGGCAACAGTTAGAGCTCGAACCGTCCATTCGAGTGACCCCGCGAAGGACGGCGGCATGCCATCGTAAACACTTGAAAGTACGGTGAGCGCTAATGCTCAACGGGAAAGAGCTCAAAAGGTGCATCGCGCTTAAAGGATTCCGGTTGCGTTCCGTTTGAGATCCCAGAGGGGGGGTTTTAGTGTGGTAAGAATCTCACATCACCCGGCGACGCTCCTACGGCGTCGGTTGCCTTTCTAGGGTTTCCCTCTAAAACAAAAAAGGTATATCATATATTTAGTAAAATATTTACTACAGTTGTTAGTGTTGGACAGAGGCATTATTAGTTACATCTTACAAGCTGAAATACTCGTGCTTTGCAAAAAGACATGAAAATAGTCGTCATCTATAAGTATTGCAAAATATCGAAATAAAAAGTATGATGATGATAGATAGGAAGTCGTTGCAGCCTGTCTTATATGTATGTCCTATACATTGGCAGCTTTCTATGCTATCAAATGAAGGGAGAGTGCTAGAATGCTATATAGCGTTAAATTTAGGTGGATGTCCAATCTTATTTGTTTGAGTAGAACGGCAGTAACTATAACGTATTTTAATTACTATTACGTACGTAGTCTTGCTATTACGGAGCCTGCCAATATATTATTTTATAAAACTTATTTGTAGACGGTATTTGTCATTGGCAAATACGTGCAGCATGTCTTGATCGTATTATATAAAGCAAAGAACAAATACTAATGTATCGACAATTTAAATCAAATAATTTTCAACTTTAGAATCTCCAGTCACTGTTACTCCATCGGGGACCTTCAGGGGATCATGGATGACGACACGAAAAGGTCGACGAATTGAAGCTTATAGAAACATAGCCTATGCTGAACCGCCTGTAGGAAGACTGAGGTTTGAGGTAAGACATTTTGAGACAGTCACAATCCGCCCCTAAAAAACCCATCCATCGAACAGTATTTTTGAAGCCATGGCTGGACAAGAGGATTTTGCCAATAATCACGCGTCCAGCATGCGGATTGATGACCGAAAATCGATTGCTTCGCTACGAAGAAATATTCCAAACAGTGGTGTTGACACGGCATGAAGCCTTTAAGGTAGTAGCCGTAAAGTGGTTCGACCCACAACTCCCAATTACAGTAGCAGAACTAAGCCCCGTTGGGTAAAGAATGTGGGTATTTATATCTCTGAATATTTATTCAGGTGTATTAACTTAATTGGATATAGATAGAATTTGGCAAAAACGGCCGATTAAAACCTCGGTTTATTGTGAGTTAATTCGGAATGTAACTGGTTCCATATCGCAAACTGTGCAAACATGCGACACTTAATCTAATTCTGCATATCGTAAATTAGTTAACATGAAAAAGATAGAAAAACAATCCAAAAATACTAAACTTATTGAATTACTGAAAACACAAAAAATGATTTTGCGTTTCGAGGCACGCTAATGGAACAGAAAAGTTCTTCACGTTCGCTCTGGTTTAAATATTGTTTAAGGATATTAAATTTTGAAGACTCATTCGCGGTTCTTATAACAAATTCACTAAACTTATAGTTTTAATCATCTAACCTGTTAGTATCTAAGCTGTACCATTAGTACGAGTTTGTCTTGTTTTTCCAGACAAGATTGAGTCTTGTTTCTGCCCATACATCTACATGCAGCGCCCCTAGCGGCTTGTTTCGGAACTAAAATTTACAGAGGGCATTTTTGGCAGAAACAAGACTCAATCTTGTCTGGAAAAAACAAGACAAACTCGTACTAATGGTACTGGTGGCGTGAATTTAAGTCCAATATCTGAAAATAAAACTTTCACTTCTCTCTTCTTTCACATTTTAATATTCATGGACTATGACAACTAGAAAGTTGTAAATTATGAAGACCTTTAAAAATTATTGGTCTTCATAATAAATCTTTATGTTTGTAGAGTTAAGCTGTGTCTAGCTCTATTCTGGCCCAGAGTTCCTATTATCATCTCCATATATTCATCAAAGATCCATTTTTATTTCATTTTAATAATATGTGCAGGCTCCTCAGCCCATTGTCAACTATTCGAAGGAAGTGGACGCTACTCAGGAAGGTCCATCGTGTCCGCAGCTGGTTATACCTGAGTCTCCAGGGCATATGAACGAAGACTGCCTCAGACTCAATGTGTATACGCCCATCAAAAATAGGTTAGATCATAGTATTATTAAGGCGAAAGTGTGTGCTGATCGATGGGTGGATGTTAATATTTCATGCAAAAATTGGTTTAACTAATTGTATGAAATTATGTATGAAATCTGACACACTATTATCTTGAGTAACTTAGGTACTGGATCGATTTTCAAAAATATTTTTCGATTTTAGTTTGGAACTTTTGCCGGTGATATTGTTCCTGCCTTATGGAGGCTTCTATGTGCTGTCTGCCCGCAGCGACGTGGCGGGACCGCGGTATTTGTTGGACCAAAACGTAGTCCTCGTCTCCTGTAACTTCCGATTGGGATCATTTGGTAAATGCTTCAATAATACCCATAAATATAAGGAAAACTAAAGTTCCGCATATCTGTATTTCGCATATTTACAAAAAAAGTTTGGCGGTCTGAAAATAATTTATAATATATATTTCTAGATCATCTTTTCGAATGTTTTCCAGTTTGTTAGTCTGTTTGTTTAAAAACGCATCACACCGAAACTATTCAATTAAATTAGTACAACTTATACAGTTTGTAATACTTTTTTAAAGTACCATAGCCTACAAAATATATACCAGGATCTTTACGCGATATACTTTTCTTAAAATTTTGCAAATCTCCAATCACTTTTATTTATATCTAATAAGGATTAAACGTTACCTATCCAGGCTTCTTAAGTACTGGAGACAACCTCGCCCCCGGGAATAACGGCTTCAAAGACCAAGTCGTGGTGCTGCGGTGGGTCCAGAGGTTTATCGCAGCGTTCGGTGGCGACCCCAACAAAGTGACACTGTTCGGCTGTGGCTCCGGGGCCTACAGTGTCACGCTGCATATGTTGTCACCCATGTCTAAAGGTACAATCTACATCAAAAGGTACATATGTCGGATTCTAAAATACTTTAAGGACTGTTGGAGGGTATGATAGAAAAAGGTTTCAAGGTTGTCACATATGTCCAATGATAACCTTTCGTCGATCGAAAATCATGATAATTAATTAGCATTAGAGCTACTGAATCCGAAAATTATTTTCTTACAACTTAAAAGAAAATTTCCCCTAGACTACTGATGCAACACTACAATTAATGGTATAAAATGTACAAGGCTAAGTCACTGGACTTAGACCCGCAAAATAACTAGTAACGAATTACAACTATTGCTGAACGATTTTCTTAATAACAGATTTTTAACTTAAAAAATGTCATTCGCTTTAAGAGTAATGGACTACAACGTGAAAACCGGCACTCCTGATATGCTGATGTCTAAAAGTTCTGAAAGTTGGGTGAAGTCCACCAGTTCGCACATGTTCACACGCGGCGGACTAAGGCCAAGCCTTATCACTCTGAGTAGAGACCCTTGTCTAGCAGTAGGACGATAATGGGTTAGCTATAGACATAATGTAATTATACTTATTCTTTCACATATCAGGATTGTTCCACCGCGCAGTATCTTGCAGCGGTTCCCCGTTCTCTCAAGTGACAATAGGTCATGATCAGTACGACCTGGCAGTGAAGCAAGCTCGCCTGGTGGGCTGCCCTTCTACCACCAGTGGCGCCATCATCACATGCCTGAGAAGTAAACCATGGAAAGAGATCGCTGATTCCGTCAGCGGTTTTATTGTAAGCAATGAAAGACTTGTATATGTGTTGTGTCTTCATTATTATTACCTCTACAATTGGGTGTTTTTGTAATTTCAGACTTACTTAATTTTTAAGTCCATGTTCCATTTTTCATATCCATGCCCATAATTCCACGATACCAAAATATAATAAAATTACTTTATTTTTTTTATCACTTACGCCGATACAGTTCATAATTTTATATTGTTTGCAATGGTTTTCCTTCATAACCAAAAATCTTTCAAAAAGATAGACTAGCTACTAATCGAAATTCCAAAAAGAATTCTTTTAGTACTTCGAATAAAAGCAATTTTAATTTGAATTTACCCAGGAGTTTCCAACAAACCACGTGCTTTATTGGACAGTGGTGGTGGAAAAGAACTTTGGACAAGAGCAGTTTATGCCTTACGACCCCCTGGATGCCGTGCGCTTGGGCCACCTCTACTCCGTGCCCTCTATCGTCAGTCAGACTCGGGACGAGTACGCGTGGCTGGCTAATAGTTAGTAACCTTATTATTCTTGCACCACGTATAATGATGCAAAAACGATATTTATATTTATCTCATTTTCTTTAAACTAACGTTTAGTTAGAGCATTTGGAAATAAGATCTTCAATACTTTTCTGACATGTCTATTCCTGTCAACAAGATTGTATAAATATCTTCCTAAGATAATTTGCTATAACTGAATACATGGTGTTAGTTGGACAAAACAAATACATATCTTTTTGAGATCTGATCACCTGAGTTCATCACGGACACGTGTACTGTTAAGTACTGGCTGCTAATTACAAGCAAATAAATAACTTATTTAGTTCTGTACCTCAGTTACTTTAAAGCAGAATACAATAATAATACGATTTTAAGGAAGAATAAGTATGATGTCGCTGCATTATAAGTTTTAGATTAGTTATCATCAGTTTTGCTATCCTAAATGAAAAGGATTACTAATATTACAAATTTCATCATCTTCCACAGTAGTTCTTAACAACGCGACGCTAACAAAGATGCTGGATAAAGAATACACGAAGTACGCTCCGATAGCTTTCATGCTGCCAAACGGTTCCACGGTGCAAGCTCTTAAGCTCCGGTTGAGGTACCTCGGCACAGAGCCGCTGAAAAACGACTCGACAACTTTACAGAATTTGGGAATGCTGTTTGGAGATGCTCTCATTGGATTTTCGGCTCATAGGTAATTGCATGATTATCAAGAAAGAACCTAAAACAGAAAGATGTTGCTACCTATTTTTTTGGATGTTATCCCTTATTCGCTTTTTATCACATCTACAATGGAAAAATAAAAAGGGGAATGGTGCTATTTAAAACGTACGCTACACGACTCATGTTTCAATATCTTCATTATATAATCCAAAACATATCGTCTTTTACCACCCAGAACATGTAGTTACTCACCAATTGCTTTTAATATGATATTAAACTTAATACTTATTGAATTCTATCAGGCTTGCCAACGTCATGTGTCGATACTCCGAATCCCCCGTCTACTACTCCCTGTTTGATTACGTCGGTAATCACAGCTTTTACGAAGACCCTGTTACAAAGAAGCCAGTGGGTTAGTATAAATATTTTTCCTGTACCTATTGAAGTATTTTGTAACTTTGTATTTTGTTCAATTCTGCGATTACGACTACTTGGAACCCGGATTTCGGAAAAGGCATTCGAGGCCACAGCTCCGGGTCTCCACAAAAGTGAAACCCGTAGACTAGAGATTTTGTAATAAGTACCTTATTTATATAAAAGAGCAAGGTATACAGTCAACATGATGTTACGTGGTTAAATCTAGAGAAATGTATATCAAAACATATCGAATAAGACTAAACCTGAAACTTTTAAAAACATATCGGAACTGGAAGTATGTGTCACGCCCGATTAAAAGTAGGAACCATAAGTAGGAACTCCGCTAATAATGTAAAAGTATAGCACTTGGCCAGCGCGGTGGACTACGACATAAAACCCTCTCACTCTGAGAGAAGACCCGTGCCCAGCAGTGAGACAATAATGGGTTAACGAGAGTGTTTTGAACAATCCTACCACCCCTGAGCTCTATGCAAATTGTTATGTCCTCGGATATATAGGATAACATAAAGGAATAACTAATCCAGTTAATCTATAAGTTGACTGGATTATCAATTGTTATTTTACAGAGCATCTATTGGTACTTTACCATAAAAGTCACCATTCATATAACATTTAATTTTTGTCAGGGGTGGCCCATCACGATGATCTGCTCTACCTATTTGACTCGCCTGCACTCTTCCCTGACATCGAGCTGACCGGCGCCGACGCACAATTAGTTGATAAGATGACAGCCATCATCTATAACTTTGCGTTGACTGGGTACTACTTTTTTATCGACTCATACATTTTCAAAAGGAACTGCAAGTGCTTGCATAATAGTTATACTATATTATTGTCGTAATCTTAATAGTGCCAGCCCGTAAAAGACATCACCTGCTTCTTTGGGATGGCAATTTTTTTGACCTAAAGTACAACCCCTACGTTATTTCTGATACGTCACATCAGATAAGTTATATATCCTCTTGCTTGTGGTAGCCGGGCCATCTAATAGAAAGTTATCAGAGTCACCTGAACATTTGAAATTCTAAATGTGCGTATGATATTTGAAGAAGAACTCTTGCCCTTTCTGAAAGAACCCCACATAATGCTCATGAAATACGAGTATGAATCGAGCATTCCAACCACCTGACGGTAATTAGCTACTGTAACCGATCCAAATAGGATTTGAATCTTACATGAGACTGGTCAAAGATTTTTTTATATGTAAAAAAAACGATAAGGCAGACGAGCTACTTGATGGAAAGCAGTCACCATCGCCCATGGACATTTGAAATATCAGAGGAGTCGCCAATGCACCACCGGCTTTGAAAGTAAACTGTTTTCACACTTTTTGATGAGCCCCATGTCATAGCGCTCTGGGGATACCTCAGAATGTTTCAAATAAAGGGACAAAGTCGGATGCTTCGTATAATTGCCAGAACACAGCAACACCTAACATTGACATTACTAAATTTACCTTGCATACTTCCAGGGATCCAAACACTCGTGGAAGCCAGCCAGAGCTATCACAGCTGTCCTGGCCTCGCATTGTGCCCTCTAACCGGAGTTACCTACGCATCTCCAGCAGTTTCTCCGTCAACCAGAACCTGTACGAAGACCGCTTCAGCACGTGGGATCTACTCTATCCCATTGTGTATACCCCTCCGCTGGATATAGTCATACAACCACCACCCGTTATTGTTAATTTACCGGGTTTAGGGCTTTAAATTTACTAAGTAAACTTTAAGTTATATAAGCAAGCATTTATTTTAGGGCTGCAGTATTCATGCTGGATTAACCTGAAAGTCTCAAATCGCTTTAAGCATTTTTCAGTTGATCGGGCAACCACACTACTACAGCAACCTAAGTACTGCTTTACACTAGATATATGTGTGATGGTACCAGTGTTTCCAAGTGCACTGTTATTACAGTAGATGTACTTCATTTTCAACTAAAAACAAAATAGTTCATTACAGTATACAGTAAAAGCCGATCGAACTTTTGCTCTTCAAATTGCACAGATTATTATCATTTACAGTAAATTTTGTACAATTTACTGTATTTTTAGTAGTTAACACTGTAATTTTATAATTACGATCTGAACGTATTGGGTACCTCCGCTGTCGAAACATTCTCGTTCTACTCGTATTATACGACGACTTAATGCAAGAAATCACTTCGAAAAATAAAAACAGCTTGCCTGTGTGTCTTTCAATTCCACAGGAGGAAGTTTCACATCATATTCAATAATTAATTTAAAATAATTTGCATCAAAATTTAAATTATCTAAGGTTTTTTTTATATCTATTAAAAGTAGTGTTTTCTGAAGTATATTATATACATTTTCTATACTTATTAAAATAAAATATATATTTCGTAAAGAATACCTTTCATTATTTTATACCAAACACACATTGAATCACATTTACATACGATGGAATACATATATATTATATATGTATATTTATTTTGTAAAGGGGAATAATTATCGTTTTCCAAGTTGTATGAACTTTCAACCCGCACCTGGTCAGCGTGGTAGACAATGGAGTTGAAATCACGGGTTCTACTCGAAATCTATTACAGATGCATCCAATGAAACGCGATGATCTTCCAATGAAACGCGAGAACTGCCTCACGCTAGAAATAGGTGTGGCGGTGGCACTTGCTCTGTCGACACTGGCTCTACAACCTGGCAAAGAATCTAACCTTAAACTATGTATATAAGATTTACTATTTTTTAACAAACTTAAAAAATATTTCATATTCAAAGTAATGTGTTATTCTACATATATTTCATAATAATATAAAATAATGTGTAATATATTCTAATTTTCTTCAAAGAAGTTTCACTCCAAAACAATGTGCTGAAGATAATTCATTGCTATTAAGTAGGATATAATTTTCAAGTAATACGTAAGTGTAAATAAGTAGGCACAGGAGGTTAGGAACAAAGGAGTGAACGAGGAAAACTTTACAGAGAAAACTGTTGACTGTTCTCCGCATATATGATTGGTCACCGTAGCCTATACGTCGCCGGGTTAATATAATAAAGTCTTAGTAACATTGTCGAATATTTAATAAAGCAGATAGACTCCTAATAATTATATCCATGCAATTACAAGTCTGATAGCCAAATGATTGAAACTCGGCCAACGCAATCAAGGGTCCAAGGTTCGAATCCCAGGTACCCAATTATTTTTTTCTTATGATTTCATTAATTTCTAATACGCACATAAGCATATTAGAAATTACTCATTACCTAATTACTTATGCTTTACAGTGAAGGAAAACGTGAAGATCCTACATCCTTAAGAGTAGATACTTTAAAAAACATTAATGTGTGTGCAATTCATACAAGGCAGAAGATCACTTAGTAATATTTATTTCACATATGACTTTATTGACTTGACATTGACATTTATGAACTTGAGTTCTTATACCTACAAGCTACGAAGTAAAATCGATAGCGTGATTCAGAAAGGGGTACAGCGCCATCTGGTTCTAACGCCGAAAACTGTTTTCGTAAGGCATGTTCTTTTTATCGGGTTTCTATTTGCTGCAATTTTAAAGAAATTTCACTTCAAAAAGTTGTCAAAGGTGTTTGAAGTCTAACAATTCGCACCTGGCCAGCGGGGTAAACTATGGCTTGACACTCTCTCAATCTGAGAGAAGACCCGTGCCCAGCAGTGGGACAATAACGGACGACGAACGAACGAAATCTAGGTCTACTCTTCGTATTGTAAGATAAATCCTTGTGCAACATTATGGACGATAATATAAGGTGTATAATGATTTTATGTTTAACATGATGAAGATGGCGATTTTGGTGTTAGTGGTGATAAAATACGCCTAGGACTAGTATATATATCTGATGGGCAGTATTAAGTATTAAGATCTTGCATTTTACCCGACTGCGTCAGAAGGAGGGTAATGTTTTACGAGCGTGTGTATTTATGTATGATTGTTTCTTATTTTACTTGACTATTTTGACAAAAAACTCATAAGCGTTAAATTAAACATAATATAAGTATCACTGTGAGCATAAATTTGCAGCAGTTTTTTGTTTTCATGTTTTTAACAATGTTACTAGTTTTGACATCGTGTAAGTTGTAAAATTAGAATAAATGCTATTTTAGAAATTAAAGCTTATTTAATTTTATACAAAGTAGGAGTCTGATGATAATTTGGTTAGTAAGTCCACGGCATGTAGCAAGACATATAAGCACATTTTCCTCATATATTATTCAGTTGGGAGCCGGCATCCTCCGTGTCGACTCCTCAATACGCGTGTAAGATGCATGTTCTCAGTGCCGCTATTGTCTGCACGCTCGCGTGTCTCACGCATGCATATCATGGAGGCTCTCATGCAGGTAGGCTCTTTTTTATACAAGTGTAAGTTTTATTCTTTATACGACAATCACGACGATAATAAGGAAAATTAGTTATTTATTTGACGAGTATATAAATATGTAAGTAAATATTTTTATTTATAGTATTATGTATAAATTATAAGATACATTGTGTTTTCATGCGATGGCCAAGTCGATCAATTTATTTAAAACGTAAAGGATTTTTAGTATTGATGTGATAATAACTTCCGTAATAATTTCAGTCAGAAGGCCCCTTAAGTAACTAAGTAAATAAACCGACTTGGTATTACATGGATCTCACAACTTTTTACGGTAGAAAAACTGACTTGCGAGACTTGAATTTTTTTACAGGATATTTTTGATGGCATCTCACTTCTTTTTGTAGAATCCTACTTTTTTCCTTTTTGGTACCTTTTACTTCTAGAATATCAATAACATTTTTTCTTAAAGCCTCTGTCTTACGATTTTTTTTAATTTTTTCGGGTAGTCTTCCTCTATTTCTTTTCCGGTACTACTTCTTGAGCTTCAGCTACAGTTTTTTTCAAAGCCCACTCCCTGTCTCTTGGTGTTTTCTCGGAGGCTTTGATTTTACAATTTTTGACAAGTCTGAACGGTAAAAACTTCTTAATCTGTAGTTATCACAAATTATCGTTACAAAGTCTCGTATTTATATACTTTACTATTATCCAAACAACATCCAAATCGTAAGCAAATAATATCAATGAGAACCAATGAGTAAGACTTCCAATCGTTAAAGTACCTAATAATAATAAATTAAAACGATAAATGAAAATCGCAAACTAACGTATTTATATACCTTAAAACTATCCAATCAACATAATTATATTTAGTTTCGTCATGCTTGCATTAAAGTTGGCGAAGTTCCATACAAACTTGCAACCCTTATTTGACCATCTTAGGGGTTGATTATCAAAAAAAAAGTTAAATAAATAAATCATTTTATAAAACTATTTCATTTTTATTTGTAACCCAACAATTACTGTTATATAAGTTGCAGCAAATGACATAAATAAAAAGCAACTTACAGCAAACTGTTCGCCGTGATTTAAAATGATATCAAGATACAGCAAAATTGCTGCCATTGAGATTAAACAGATTGGTGGTTGTCCATACATTTGTCTTTTGAGATACGACATATTTGCTGATCATAATTGAAAAACCAATTGCTGTCTCTGGTAATAAAACCAATTTACACTAATCTTAAAATGGTTTTATCGTATGTACCTATATAAAAGATATGTTTTCAAGATTAAATTTCCACAAAGTAAAATTTTAATAGACCAATTTGTTTAAAAGTTATAAATTTTTTAAATAGTTTTTTGGCTCTCCTGTAAATTTGCATTTTTCGAGATACGGTCGACGAGATCGCTTTCCATCGTCGATATATTATACGGGTAACTATTTCTGTTTGTACACAGTTAGACACCGCCTATACTCTAATACCTAGTACAAATGCAATAATGATAGCCCTAGATATAGATATTTTCACTTGACTATTATTTTTACTCAGAAGGAGGGTAATGGTTTTCGAGCGCATGAATTTAGCATCGTAGCATGTAAGTATGTACGTTGGGCACGCGCTACAGCCCAAACGGCCTAACAGATTTAGATAATGTATTATAACATCATTGGAAATGTGTCAGTTTGCAGAGAGAGACAATATATATTATCTTATAGATGGCGCTTGTAGGTATATGAAAGAAGGGAAAGGTATGATGTTTACAAATATTGATAATATGGACACGGTAATAGTATCATACTATTAGCATGATATGGGTATCAAAAGCTAGAAAATAGATCATTCCGAAAAAATACATATTACAATACTAGAGATATTACCGTTTTGGCAAATATTCATTCTTAAAAAGCGTTAAATTAAATATCAAATCATATCGAAACGCATTAAAGTTTTAGCAGTCTGGTCTTTCAATTTCCTGTTTATATTATTTTAGTGCTCCCGACTTATATTTATTAGCGATATTATTTTGTATGCCTTATTATTTAGTATTTATCATTTAAAATCAGGAGTTTTTATTTTATACTAGTTGAGCCCGCGGTTTAACCCGCGTTTACAGAAATGAAATTACTTCTGTGTAGTTTTAACAATTAAGGTTTAACGCGACGGAAGTTTAAAAAATGGCGTAACTTCTCCCGTTTTCCCAACATTTCCCTTCACTGCTCTGCTCCTATTGATTGTAGCGTAATGAAAAGTATACTATAACCTGCTCAGGAGTATGAATAATAATTGTACCAAGCTTCGTTAAAATCCGTCGAGTAGTTTTTGTTTCTATAACGGTTATATAGACAGACAGACAGAAAGACAGACAGACATAAATTTTACTGATTGCATTTTTGGCATCAGTATCGATCCCTTATCCCTGATAGTTATATTGGAAATATATTTCATGTACAGAATTGACCTCTCTACAGATTTATTATAAGTATAGAGAAGATAGAAGAAGATATAGAAGAAGAAGATAGATAGATAGGTAAGCAATATAGAAGTAGCTACCGAGAACTCAGTCACTTGATGGTAATTTGTTACTGCCGCCCATGGACCCTTGGAACTTAATGTAAGTAATCAAGCTCATAATCATCATCCACCGTAAGGTTAGAAGCAGATGCGTTACACCTGAGGACTAGGTTTGAACGCCTAGTACAATAGTACAAGAAAGTCTCGTTTACCATTCTTCTCAAACCAGAACACAGCAGCTCTTCACACTACTATTATAAGACAGAAATGAGAGGAAGAGTGTAACAGTGGAGCCTCCGGAATCATTTAAGTTTAAGAGATGTGGGACTTCTTACACATTTAACCAATGTGTACACATCTCTACACACATTTGGCCTCTCATATATTAGGGCTATTTCAGTATGGGAAATGGGTAAGGATTATTCGGGCCCCTCTTTGTTCGAATAGATTCTCAAAGGAGTCAAATCTCCCAGCACATTGATATTTTTTAAGTCGTTTTGCACGCCTCGCGTTAAAATATTTATGTGAGGGGCCCTGGTGTGCTTTAACACGCTATCATAGCGGCGCTAATGCGGTGTATGCGGCATATGATTTGTCATCAGTATTTCGATTACAGCAACGTTACATATTAATTGTAAAGCCAAATTAAGTCGCCCGCAACATAAATTTCAATAACGGGGAATAAAATAAATGAAACAAATAATTAATCAACATTCAATTTATTGGTAATACAAGTGAGCCGCCGCTGCGCCGTCCACTAGCGTATTATATGCGAATCAAAACTATTAACTAACATTACATGATAATCTCCAACATGTGCAAGTATTTACATTCAATATTCTCTTCACAATAGAATTATAAGATAAGTACTAATTAACAGGTCGTAAGTACCTACTTGAAATAAATAAATTATAGCACACGCTCTTTGGAATCTCAATGCTTTCCGCTACGACTCATAACTATATTATCTATATTATTATTATTTTGGTTACGTCATAAGAATCAAATTTGACGAAGATGAAAGCACATCAAAGTACTATTAATTGTCTAATACTTCAATAATTTGTTAAATAAAGTCTCAAGAGTTGAAGTCCTTATCCACATCTGTAACAAACTCCCAAAGTGAGTGATACCAGAACCCACACTCATGTTAAGCTGCCTGAGGACTAAGTTGGAATAACTTTTGTAGATCTGCATAGTCTATGTATATTTCTATCACTTTTATTTAATTCATATCATAATATATATATTTAATAGTGATGTTCAATAGCTGATTTGCATTATAATCATAGTAAAACGGAAAACTTGTTAAAAATGTGTAAACTAAACGTGATTAAGTGAGCTAGCTAGCACCTCAATGTTGTTATTATATATGGTTAACATTACAATAACAGATAATTTATTTTGAGACTATGTGAACATTTTGCTAGATTCTAATCGCGATAATGTAATTTTATATTAGACTAGAGTTTTTAGTGTGATACGCAAATAGAGCAATCAACCTCATGCCTCTTTTTTGGTTAAAATGAAGGCAAATCAAATAGATTACGTATACATCTATTGATTTTGTATTTGTTTAAATAGTATTATCAACTAGTTAACTATTCCACGAATAAATAACACTCTTATATGTATAATTATATATATTTATCTAACGTAAAAACTCTAGTACAATAATAATATAATATTTGGTATGTGATAATTCAATGTAAATAATAAAATTGTGCATATAATAAATCATTACGGATAAATTGTGCAATCTGGCGGCAACTCAACCAACCAACTACCAACTACCAACCAGTCACAAAACTCTTAAACATAACGACGGAATGAACTAAACATTTACATACGCATACCTATCCTTATCGTACGAACCGCAACTTACCAATCATTCATTCACATAAATGAGTACCTACCGATGCATACATATTATTTAATAATGTTAAAAGAGTTTTAATCTACGAACAAGAGAACCGATTAGAACTGGACAACTACACAACGACTGTGTGGTTCGGGCCCAGGGCGGCGCGGGCCGTCGACTCCCGGGACAGCGCGGGGTCGCGGGGCTCCGGGGTAGGCCGGTCCCGGGCGGCGCGGGGTCGCGGGGCTCCGGGGCGGGCCGGTCCCGGGCGGCGCGGGGTCGCGGGGCTCCGGGGCGGGCCGGTCCCGGGCGGCGCGGGCCTTCGGGACGGGGCGGGGCCCCGGCGGCGCGGGACCGTGGGCCTTCGGAGCGGGACGGCGACGTAGAGGCCGCGGCCGGCGCGGCGCGTCCAGCTCGAGGGAATGTACCTTGGGACGCGCTACGCCCAAATCTAGAAAAACAGAATTATAACATTATTATGGTTACCACCAGACGGGTCGTATTTTCTTTTACTTTGTGTATGCATTTTGAAGCAACATTCACATGTTACTCGTATTTCATCGTATTAAAAATACGATGTGAATTGTCATGTCTATTTAAGATTACCTATGGCGTATAACGCGATACATAAGATCCGAGTTAACGAGCTGACGTCACTTATCTGCGGAGAGACGGTCGGTTAGTAAAGCGATGCGAGGGTACCGACCCTGACGGTGGCATCCCAGGAGGCGGTGGCGAGCGCCGTGCCGTCGGGCGACAGCTGCAGGCGCGCCACGCGGTGCTCGTGGCCCACCAGCACGCCGAGGCGCTGGCCGCGCAGCGCGTCCCACGAGCACGCCGTGTAGTCGCTGTAGCCCGCGAACAGCAGTCGCCCGCTCACCGACCAGTCCACCGCGTTCACGCCGAAGATGATGCTGTCCTTGCTGTAGCGCGCGATCTCGCGGTCGGCGCGCAGGTCGAACAGCCGGCAGCACGAGTCGTCGGAGCCGGACGCGATCGAGTCGCCCGACGGGTGGAACTTGACGCTGTTCACGTCCGACAGATGCGTATCGAAGGCCTGCACGGCGTGGCCGGAGCGCATGTCCCACACGAGCACGGCGCGGTCGCAGCCGCCCGACACGAACGTGTCGCCGAGCTCGGACGGCGCCAGGTCCAGCGCCATCACGTCGGCCGCGTGCGCCTGGAAGCTCTGCAGCAGCTGGCCCGACTCCACGTCCCACAGCGCGCACGTGCCGTCGCCGCTGCCCGTGAGGATCTGTCGGTCCGTGTTGGGGAACAGGCAGCACGACATGTACGACGTGTGGGTGGCCACCGTGCGCTTGCGCGCGGCGGGCTCGTCGTCGCCGGCGCCGCCCAGCGGGAACACCGTCACCTTGTTGTCGAGCCCGCCCGCCGCCACCATGCTGCCCGACGGCGCGTAGGCGCACGCCATGACCCAGGTGCTGGGCATGGAGATGGTGTGTTCCTTGGTAGCAGTGAATGCATCCCAAACTATTACTTTGCCATCCTGTAAAAACATTAAAATCAATCTGTACAAAATATGTGTCATATAATTATTTATAGTAGTGGAGTGATGTTATATTAACCAAAATCTTATTCACAATATAATACAAGAATAGCAATATGCACATAAATGTTTTTGATCTACTCAAAGTGACAACTACAGATACCACATTTTCATTACTTGAAATGTAGCGAATTCATTTATTACCACTATTATATCATGAACTAACCTGTGAAGAGGAGACAATGTGGCGCTTGTCTGGTGACCAGTCAGAGCACAACACCTTGCCCTGATGCCCTTTCAGTACGCGCCGCAACTTCAAGTTGGGAGTGCTGATGGCTTCCAGTCGCTCTGCCACACACGATACTGCAAGTAAACTCTTTATTAATACTTATTCAAGGCATCTTTAATTTGTAACAGTCATAAGAACAGAGATAGCTAAGATAGCAAAATCAGGTAAGGTTATTAGGCGAATTGTTCATTAATATAAATTTAAATATGTCATAAGCCAATAATTGCATCTATAGTAAATGTGACTAGCTGTTCACTTCCAAAAGAATTTTACACTGTGGCGACCTCCCGCTACTCAATAAGGGATGACGTCATCGTATTCTGAAACGCGATATCGGAGTTTTCTCAACATCGCGCATATATACAAGTTCCGAACAGAGACTGTCGGAGCTCGGCAGCTCCCCAGGCATGATCACTTAGCCTGGCGGGAGATCTCCCTTTGCCAAAACACAATCATTACCAATAGTAATAATTTAAGTATTTATCACTAGATGCAGTTATTGTCTAGTCATTTAACTTGGCCATTAAGTTTAGTTTTTTTTTTTTTTTTATACCTAAACCTAACGATAAGGCAGACGGGCTACCTGATGGTAAGTAGTTACCGTCGCCTATGGA
>DWNE01002133.1:0-19681 GCA_018249875.1 Cecropterus toxeus | reverse complement strand
TCGAGTAGGACTCGAGTGAGGTAGCAGAATTGCTCGAGTGACTCGAGTTACAAAATCCTACTCGAGTCGCATCACTAATGGATATTTCCTTCGGCATCGCATCATAGCTGGACCTATTTCGCTAATTATTTGTTTTTGTTATGTTTATTATTGTTAAGAGCAAGTTCTTATAAGAGTAAAAAAGAAGAAACATGCAGGAAACAACTTTTGAAAGAAATTGAGAAAACCTAACGAGCATTCACGATAAAAAATTATGGCGTTTGATTTAACTGTCGATTTTAGCAAACCAAAATTAAAAATCATAGTTAAGATAGGACAAAGTCTGTCGGGTCAACTAGGTAATTCAAATTTCATTATATTTTCGTGTAACTCTCCTTTCCCGTGTTGTTGCAATAATAGGATGGTAAAATTTATAAACGATCACTTAAGTTCAAAAATTATTGCCTGCATGATCTGCATTCTGCATACTTAGTTTTATTGTTTTTATTTCCCCTTGATTTTATTCCACTTAAAGTTTGTTGGAGAAAATACGACATGTAGCAATAAGATCGTCATTTATTTTCTTATATTGCTGCAATTTTATTATTTTATCAATCGTTGCTGCTGTGCAATAAACGGACAATATAATTGTATTGTATGTAACTGCAGGATATCTATCCCATATCAGAATTCTATTGAAACGAGTTTCAATATATAATTTAAATACAGTGAAGATCTGACGATGAGTTCAAGGACCTCCTACACAAACATTAAATATACAATTCGAGTAAACGTCAATTATTTTAAAACGGATCTTTAGGTGTTAAGATTTTAAAAAATATTAATTTTATTCAATCCACATTAAGCAGAGTTGTAATTCAATACGATAAATTTTCTAATGTACAGTAAAACAGCAGTTAAATTTCCTTTGTAAAGATTAAACGATGTACTAATGCTGACCCTCGGCCTCGATCGTGCACTCCGAATCGTTCCTAACCAATCGTTTACAACCACCGATGTTGCTTGTACTTGCATGTGCAATTGTTATAACTGAACTAACTGCATATTTAGACGCAGCCTCCTAAACGTTTAGCTAAAGGCGTTAAAAGTCTCTTGCCTTTAATAGAGAAAACATCTTTTTTCGCGTTGAGAACTTTGGGTGAACATAAATTATGGAATTCGCTTCATCGTCATCAAACGCTTTTCATGAGCTATATAGCATACTGTGTATTTATGCCCGTGCGTTAGTTTTTCAAACACTTTTTTATGTTTTCACTTTTTTGGTCATTCTCAGTACAAAGTCCTCATTACAATCTATTTTATTTCCTTGTGTTCTTGACAAATTTAAGATAAACATTCATTTGAGTTCACGCAAGTATTTTTTTCGTGGGTTACAGATTAAAAATTATAACGACAGTTTCAATATTTAAGCTGCATGACACCTGTCGCGCTCAAATTTATTTCATTATAACTTTTATTAATGTAGGTTTCTTTTGCAGTATCGTGTTCAAAGCTTCAGGTCGGATCCTCTTTTTTGAATGTCGTTGCGCAAAAAATACCGTAACGGCAATTTTCGGCGGTAAAGTTATCCACCGGCAAAAATTACCTGTTTTCACGACTTTTTTCTTCATTTTTGACGTCTCTACATAGCGGGTAACTTATATCTTTCAATTTAATATTATTTAAGCATGTTATATATTAGTTAGTAAAAAAACTAGTAAAACTAGAACAACAAGGATGTCATTATTCTCGTCACATCTGAGAATTACTCCCAGCCATTATAAATAGAATAGAAATTAATGATTATTGTTTAATTGCCCTGTGCTATTGTATGTTCATGTCAGATGAGCATGCAATAGCCGCAGGTTCGCGTTTATGTCTGCGCTGTACAACCCGTTGAAGTCTTTTATTTGAGTTTACTACGCACACGACTTTAAACGTATTTCTTCGTGATTAAAATTAGTTTAACGATGGAAATACGACCTCAAGCAATTCTTAAAGGATCTCGGGACAAAAATGTGGCGCTAATTATAATATAGCAAATAAGACGACAACTGTAAGGACAGACTTTCCTTAGTTTTTACTACCTATATTGTGTATTTCATCTCAACGATTGACAATTTTTATTTAAATTATTTAAATGTTATGCTAGATTAATTTTAAATAACAAATAAACAAGAAAAAATAAATGTCGAATATTTATATTTATGTATAAATTCAGTAAAATTTTGCGAAATGTAATAAATATCTTCTGCAATACATTCGTACAAGTAGAAGTAAGAAGTGACGTAAAAAAGGGATGTTCCTGGAAAGGAATCAAACGATGCGAGTCTAAATATAGCGCAATACTTCTATTGGTGTATGCGCACCCGAGCTTATCGCTCTCATACACGATTGAAGACAAGTACTCTCGGCGCGCAAAAACCTTCGCTCGTGTATAGCAACCCTAACGGTTCGCAACATAACGCAAACTCGTCAGTTTTTGCCAATTTTCAATAAATTCTGTATAAACCATGCGAGAAAATTCTTCTTTGTTAATTTCATTGGATAGCAGTGCAGCAATTGTTTGTCTGGTTATTGAAACATCGTAAGTAAAATACAATGTAAATATAACATTTCATATTCGATGCAAAATTTATATTATTTATCGTTTTCTTACTTAAGGAAGAAAATCTAATTTCATGATATTTTTACAAATAAAATATAAAGCGATCAAATAAAAGAAAGTCATACATTTTATGTCTTAATTATTTATATTAATAGTTTTTGTGTTACGATTAGGATAAAATATTTCTCTACATTCAATTAAATTTTTAATATTTGTTTCAATTAAAAGTCGCCCCAATTTAATTTCTCCGAATAAACTACAAAAACTTATGAGAATATATTTATGATACTATTACATACCTTGACGAAGGGTTTCTAATTTTCAAAAAAATATTTTGAGCCGCTAGCGTCACGTTTTATAGTTCAAAAAAATTCAACACCCAGTTCATGAACTTTTCACTGGTCGTATATCACAGGCCGGGCGCACAGTCCTCGGGATGACGCGCACGCTACGTTGGTCACGAGCTAAGTGTCGCGGCCACTCTCGACGAGACACTGAACTTGCCGGAGTGCGCCCCAACGGTTATAACATAACACGTCTGACGTAACCTTAACCTTGCAAGAAGAAGAGGAACGAGCCGCCGAAGGACGGAGAGAGAGAGCGATAAGGCCGAGAGAAAGGGAGAGATGGCATGGCGGCCGGTCGCGGTCGTCGCGGCGTTCGGTCCGAGCCGCGGCCGCCGCGCCGGCCGCCTCCGCCGCCGCTAGATCGATACATCCATTTATCGATGGCTGTTATCCCTTACATGCCCGTATCTGCTTATAATCTTGTCATAATACGGTTTTTTTATATTTAACCTATCTTTAGCTTCAATTAAAACTACGCGCATCAGTTAATTATATTTTTTTAGAATGACTGCAAAAGAACAATAAAGATTTATGAATACATATATTAAGAACCGTATTTTTTTCAATTCATCTATAAATAAACATTTATCAAATTTTGCTAGAACATTTGTAAATAGAGGAAAAAAATCGGGGTGTCAAAACAAGTTTTGTCTTACAGTTGCAGTACTTACTCTTGCAGTGCTTGCACTGCAGTATTTTAACATGTGACCCTAATTGAACCTGATTTCAATTTCTGAGAGTTCTGTCTAACCGTTGTTATTATGGATGAGATTCCTGAACATAGAGTATCTCGTCCAGTAAGTAGTAGACGACGTCATACTCTTCTAAAATCCGAACCCCAACTGCGAAATAAACACCGGTTTGTAAATAACTTGACTATAAGACGTCTAAAAACGTGAAAGTGCATTTCTTGCACTTTTATCACCTCGTGTTTTTATCGATCTGTAAAAAAAAAGTCTTTTCATTGCCTTTTATTAAACGTAGACATAGTATGTTGAACCCTGTATCTTCCTGAATGTCGCTTAGCCGCGTCCCCCATAAGGCGATAGCGTGTCGATAATCTGGAGATTATGGGATGCCATGTTTTATTGGCAGTCGCAACGTCGTGTTGTGTACAACCAACTTCCAGAAATTCCACGTCATGTTGCATCTCTTAACGATTCAAATGCTGATGAGATTCAAGGGCCACCACTGCCATCATTTCCTTGACCTTGCAATTTTTTCAGAAAACAATAAACTTTACCATCTCTGCCTCCTAATTGTTATGAAATCCTTTTTTTTTCTTAAGTGAAAAAGTATACTTTATAAAATTATAAATTTTATAAGATTATTTTTGTGGTAGGTACATTTATAATTTAGGACATTAATCATAACTTACAAATATTTCGAAATGTAAAATATTGGAACGTCGTTAAAAAGTATTTGCCCGAATGTGGGTCAAAGTATCGAATACTTGACTACCGGCATATTTCGCTTCAAAGCGTCGCTTATGCAGATGACCTCTGCTTTCTACGGGTCACAAGGACACGCTAGATTATTCGGTTTATTATCTGAAAACCTCACGGACTACGCTTATGTGAATGCCAATAACGCTTTCACTAACGTCTAACTCTCATCATGTCTTCAGTACAACAACGAGCAGCCCTACTATGTAATTTATCCATCATTTATCATTATTCAATAAGCTTGGTTGTCGATTGATTGCATCTTAAAGGAAGTTCCCAAGATTATTCACCTCTGTGTAATTAGTTATTTACGTCTACATCCCATCAACTAGATTCCGACTGCATGTTGAATGAGCTTTAGAATAATTAAAAGCTCGCGCTTCGTTGCTTTGATGAGGCCCTTAGTTTATTTGGAACATGGCTAATATGAAACGTATTTTATGTCGTGGAATATCGAATCCAATCTATTAGTAATGTTCGACCGTTATGTGTTTCCAGTATGTGTGTATGACCAGTAAAGTCGCTTGTTAATATATATATTTTTTTATATCTGTACTTTCTCGATATTCAATGATAATTCTCGTTTGTTATTGTTTACGAACTGACAAGATACAAATAAACGACAGCTTCATTCATGTTATCATCTTTATATTTATAATAAATCATGCATGTTTTACCGTCATTGTAACTGCGAGCAAATTACAGCTATTTGTCTGTGCTTAATTCCCATGCAAGGATGAAGGTTCGTGGAACGCGCTAAGCTGTCTATGCTTTCGCATGCTACCCCCAAACAATACAATTAGCGACATGCGTGTGATAAAATTAGAATTCAAACAAGTTCACAGCGCCATCTAATGGTACTAAAAAATCAAAATTGTAGGGTTTCGTCCATTAATAACATGAGGCGATCCCCCTCCCCCTTCCTTAATGAGATGTAATTAGATTTATGTCGGAGTGAAATATATTTTACTTGAATAATTCAAGTTTTCTAGCAATTTAACAACATTACTTCCAGGAAAAAATACCCGAAGTGAGATTTTAAAGAGATTTTTAAAAAACTAATTTAATCCCTGTGTGCCCTAACTAGATATCTTAACCCTTTTTATTCATACTTTCTTGTGCCGATAGAACTACGGATATTTATGCGGACCCATTTTGCTTAAAACCAGTTATCTTTAAAAATAGTAATATTAAAATTGTTGGATTATAAAACTAAAACTTTCTCCTCACAGTCATATTTTTGAAATGACATGACAAATTATAATAGTCAACTGCACTCGCCCGGTCAGTAGGTACGCTTTGACGAGTTTCATACAACTGAGCCGCAAGTAATCTCGTACACCTACATTTAGTGCCACTTTACAAGCGCATATACCTTATCTAAGTTTTTATGTGGTAATTTAATTAAAACTTGATATCGCCGAAGTCTTAGGAAATAACTTATACAACCAAACTTGATAGTGAATGACTTAAGATGCATTTCACGCGTCAAGTTGGCAAAGTAGGCGAAGAGAGCGTACGTGAAGATTAAACGAAACGACGTATTCGGATGTCCATTAGAGCGTAATTTCCCCAAACACCTGCTACAAATGAATTTTCTCAATGGCCACTTAGAATAAACAAACGTCCAAGCACGCATAAAATAACGAGGTGCAAAAATGAAGCCTCACTCCACGCGATATAGATGTTTAGCGGGAGTGGCTTTAATCTTTTTTGTTGGATTCCTTTATTGTCTTTTGCGGTAGCCTTACATTGCAGCTTTTAGCAGGCTAATCTTATAAGTCTATTATGGGTCGATAAAAAAGCAAAGAGAGCCCATTATCATATCTCGTTCACGTGCTCTAAGTGTCGTTATTTAAAAGTAATAAATTTATTTAAGTTTAGTACTTCACTGGATAACTTTTAACTGAGCAAATTTTGTTGAACTTGCAATTAAAAATGTTTTAATTATACTTCCGTCCGTAACTACAGACGTAGTTTATGACTGAGTAAAAATCATGCTCGCGTAGCGTATACACTTTACAAGTATAAAATACCTATAGGTACTATTTTTTTCTTATTAACCAATACTAATTGAGAGGATAAAGAACCATTGAAATTAAAAAAAAAACAACTCTCAGAGTAGTCAACTAGTAAACTGATTTTTAAAGAAATTATAGCAAATTATACATTTTGAGTAGCTTTTGAGCGTTATCTTATCAAACAAACGTCATGTTATATGATTGCACTGTGCTGTAAACCGGCAAATATTGTTATTGTTCGTAGCAAGAGACAAATTGAATCATGTTGGTAGATTTATGTCAGAGAAAATACAATTTGTCGCTATATCGAGAATAATAACAAGCAGATATGAAGTAGCGCGACTTTACTCATAAAATAATCTCTCAGTTTGATAAAGGCAGATGTTAGTTATTACTTTTGATTTGCAAGTGAACTATTGTTTGAGATATTTAGTATTGGGCCATAAAGTACAATAAAGGTTTAAATTAACGACGAAACTTTTGCATCATTACTTTTTATTCTGTGCTTAATGGAAAGCAATAAAATAAATGTTTTACAGAAAAAAAATGTGGAATTCGTATTTAGTATCAGATATACTCGTACAGTAATTATTAAATAAGGATTTTCCCTAGGATTTTCCCAGTGTCGTGCGTGCCAACGACGCACACAAAGACGAATACACAAACACCCAGAGCAGAACAAAAGTCTGTCTAACTGGAGATCGAACCCGGAACCCACTGCGTGTCAGACCCATATGGTGACCGCTCCGCCACGCGAATCGTCAAATCGTCGTTAAGTATTCATGTTAACTGTCGTTTATTTACTTTTCTTATTTGTATGTTTCGGTGTAAGTTCTCATAAAATTATTTTAATCCTAATTACTGTGTTGATCTCTTCCCGTCAATCAATACCGCAATGTGTGACCATCCATGTGTTAATAAACGTCAGAAGCGCGCAATGTCAAATGTTAACGGTAAGTCTGATACCGTCTACGACGTGTGAGCCTATCAACTTGATCGTCATAGCAAAAAATATCATTGCTAAATGTGTACAAGTATTTTTATATCTCCGAATGGCATGTCAGTAAACGGATCCCTTACAATTTCGTCTTTTACGTCTGTCCATCCTTAAGTTATCCATATTCGCAAAATATAACTATTTAGACATATTACTAATACAGATTCCTTGAAATACCCTATAAAGAAGGCGTGAAAAATGTACAAAACCAAAAATTGCATCCTATTTTGTAAGTTATAAGAAGATAAAAATAATTATCATACTGAGATACATATTCAATAATTCACATCTTTATACACATGCATTTATAAAGATGTGAAATTTATGTTTTGCGACTTTTATCTGTATTCTTTCTGAATTAAATTAGCAGAATAAATAGTGGAAGAGGAATTAAACAAAAAAATATCATTTTTGTTTCGTATAAATAATCTTATTCATAATTTAGTACAAAGCTTCAATAGATATATAGAATAGTTTGTAACTTGTAATTGTTCCATTATAGCCAAGTACATTATTGCATCATAGCACAAATTATATTACTACAACTGTTATTATGTATGTATTGTAGTCGGGATGCCCACGCGATGTTAGCGTTCAGAGCCCTTTCGTAGTTTATCTTTATTACTACTCTCTTTTTTAACTGTTTCCAACCACAATTTCCTTGATGAAGTCTCCATTCACACGCTCCAAGTCATTCTAATCAACGCGCTAGTGCTCATTTTTTATATGTTCATACGAACCAGGAAATTTTACCTTCACCTCGCTCTGTAATAATTACGGAATACGCACTTACGTTTGATCATGGCTTATGTAATGTAACTCTATATTGATAAAATCTAAGCGCCTGTCGGTAATTAAAACTTAGACATATTTCCTGTGATATAAGCTCATTAGTTTCAGGTAGTGATGTTTTTATGCTCACTTTTTTAACCTATTTTGAATTTGTTTTTCTGAGCTTGTTTGAATTTATTATTATTAAGTTAGATAATAAAAAACCTATCAGATTTTTTGTCAGAGCTATAAAACACATTTAAGATTTTTCTTCACTACAGTTTAAGATCAGGAATTGTGTTGAGTCAATGCAAAGGTACGCATGTGTTTGAAGATAAGCTGGAACTCATGAGGAAGTTTCTTGTATGAATTCCAAAGTTGTCGTCCGATTCTAAACAATGCCTTAAGTCACTAGAACAATCCTTGTTTTAAGTAGGTAATTATATTTACCACTTTCTTAGTAAAAATAATGGGTACATATTACAAATAAAAGTTTTTTTATACTGCAATAGTACCTACTTTGACGCAGACTATACACTTCTTAAATGTCCAAGTGGTGAAAATTTTTCACTTTGCAGAAATAATTCACCTACCTTCAAAAGACTTTGTAACAAAGATAAAACATACATAAATAAGTACTAAAAGTAAGAACAAGTTACATAACGTCTTACTCGATAATTTGATGTTGACGTTGGGGGCGCTTATACTTAGCTAATTAGCACTCATTTTAGTGCTGTAATAAGTCGGACTCCACTCATTCTTTTATATTACCTTGTTTTTATACTCGTAACTTTTTGTAGGCGCATGATTTCAAATATAAATGTAACATTATACTTGAACCCATCAATCTTCCGTGACCCGGCGCGTCGTAATTACTTGTTTGTTCGCGATTAATTGATATACGATCGCAAATTAAATGTGTGTATTTGGTTTTTTATAACATGGGAAGTACTCACTTAATATTCATTAAGCAGATATCAATCTCTTCCATGAAAGTATTTTGTGGTGTTCAAGCTTTTATTGCATTTTTAATTGGTTTTTTGATGGGGTCGAACTTCGAAGGAAGGATGATTGAGTTACGGTATGAATATTCTGCCTAAAACGACTAATTGAGTTAGCGGTGTCACTTGAACTTAGTCTAACATTAAAGGATATTTAAATTGGATAAACATTGAACAAAACACATAATTCTTTATTAATATATTTTTAGGGTTAACAATGACCATTGAAAGCGAATATTTTGTTAATAACAAGTAATATAAAAAAATCGTCAAAGTGCGAGTCGAATCCGCGCATTAAGTGTTCCGTACCATTATTTATAAACAAGTAAATATTCTGTGAAAATTTGAAGCGTCTAACTGTCACCGTTTTTAATATTGAGCAAAAAACACGTTTATTGTATGGGGACCCACCTTAATATATATATATTATTTAATTTTTAGTATTTGTTGTTATAGCGGCAACGGAAATACATCATTTGTGAAAATTTCTGCTTTGTAGCTATCACGGTTTATGAGATACAGCCTGGAGACAGACAGACAGACGAACAGACAGCGGAGTCTTAGTAATACGGTCCCGTTTTACCCTTTGGGTACGGAACCCTAAAAATTGATGAGATAATAGAAAACACCAATGAAAATATTTTCTATGCTGAACAATATTATGTATTGTTTGCCTATGTAAACTTCTATAAGTTTTAAGGAAGCATGCATTAAATTTTTGTCAGGCTTAGACTCGTGAGAGCAATTAAGTTTCAAATAATCTTTTATTTACAACCATGATACGCAAAGAGTGCCTACGCGCGTTCATTACACCTAATTGCATCGTAATTATCGGCTATTCAAAGCGGTATACGGTGGCTATATCCCTTGCCAGTACATAGATCGCTTTGTTTTACTTTTGTATACTAGATACTACAAGACGGTAATTAGGAATCCGTAAGCAGGAAACAAGCACGATGGGGACCATAAAATAGAAGTTGTAGCGACAAATTTAACTTATTATTTCATTGTTAGCCTGGGAAAAGGTTATAGCTTTAATTCTCTACCGCTAAACGTGAAATACAGTATCCACTGTTACAGGATCGCAACAATTGACTAAATAACAATTATTTCTGATTTAATTACTTTACTGTACACGTTTAAACTGCCAACTATAAAATTAATCAAATGGACTGTGATGACACTCATCTACCTTAATCAATACATAACTAGGGGCCCTTTTCCTACCACGCAGGTAAATTCCCGCGTGCGGATCCGATCCGCGTGCGTACCCTTCGCATACTATAGTTCCATACATATTTTTCTTGTCACGTGAACTACACGCACTGAGGATGCTACGCTAAAGCTTC
Source organism: Cecropterus toxeus (assembly GCA_018249875.1). Taxonomy (NCBI): domain Eukaryota; kingdom Metazoa; phylum Arthropoda; class Insecta; order Lepidoptera; family Hesperiidae; genus Cecropterus; species Cecropterus toxeus. The sequence continues at coordinate 9,163 of DWNE01002133.1, read as the reverse complement.
ATTCACGCATGCACATGAGACTTGCGCGCAAACATAAACCTGCGTGACTTGAAAAAATACTCTAAACCACCTAATTTTGTATGCAATTAGCGCGATCTCAAGCGGAGTTGTCGCTTAGGCATATCATTAAAGATCCCGTAAACGGACAGACAACAAGAAAAAGCAAAACATTTTTACTATATTCTATTACCTACCCAAGGAAATAGTACGTAGCAGTTAGTAATTGATCGCGGTTAATTAAATACTCGTTAAGCGTGTTTTAAACAGGTATCTTAACTAGACGAATACTTCTGTATACGAATGTATACGGTACCCAATTTTAGAGCGTAATATTAAGTTTTCGCCGGTTTTTGGAATACGTCCCGTTAATGCATTTAAAAAGAAATAAAATGTTTTCTCTGTGATACTATTTATGTGAAACGTATTATTTTACGACTCGCGTACAACTAGTTTTTTTACGAGTTATAAACGAGCGTACAACAACCTGGATAATAGACTTTTTTATATGATTGAAGTAGATAACGAGCATGCAGTCCATCTGAATGTAAGTGGACTCTTCCGCCCATGAACACCTATTTACCTGAAGTCGATAACGGATGCTGATATTCTCGAGGACTAATATGGTCGCCTCGAATGTAAGTCAACCGGTTCTATTTGAAAAGTAGCAACAGTATGTTCCATCGCAAAAGTATCATACCACACCTATTCGTATTTGCCTCCTGACTTACATATGAGGCGCATCTAAGTATACAGGAGTAGTAATAGATCTATGATTGAATGGAGATAGAGCCCTATTACTATATGGATTTGGTTCCAGGTGGCCACTGTTGGCTGTGACCGCTTACCATCAGCACTGCGTCCCCGTTTTCTACCCTCAATCTTTAAAATTATAATTTCCATTCATGTCCGTTCAGTTAACGGCATGTAATAACAGCTTTTGAGGCAAGCGTCAACTTAAGTCAATAGGCAACAGGGTATCATCGTCAACCCATTATTGTCCCACTGCTGGACACGGATCTTCTCTCAGTTTTAGGCCATAGTGTACCGCGCTGGGCAAGAGCGAACGGATGGAGTTCACACACCTTTGAGAACTCTTTTCTTAGAGAACTCTCAGGTGTGCAGTTTTCCTCACAATGTTTTCCTTCAGCTTAAAGCAGTGATAATTTTGTTTCTAATACGCCCATAATTTTAGAAAAGTCAGTGGTGCCTGGGATTCGAACTTCGGACCCTCGATTATGAGACCGAGATACAGCCATCAGGATAGCCTAATCAGACAGTAGTGTAAAACTCAGTCATAACGCTGCTCCCACTCAGGGTACATCGGCTCTTAAACTAGCACAATACTTATAAAATTATGGACGAATTTGAGTGGTACCTTAAATAATCCAATATAACGGCAATATATAGATTGTATGTTATCGTTTTTCAATAGCAAGGTCAATGGACTAATGTTAATACGATTATTGGCATTAGAGTTATTTAAAGTGAGTCAGGAATTGGTGGTTGTTTTTTTAGTACAATGTACGATCATTTCAAACGGAATATTTTTGTTACTTGGCGTGGGCATCGACAACCGAAAAGGCTAAATTCCACAACTTTGAAAATATTGTTTAATATCAACAATGAATAATATATTTGCAGTTACCTAATTTATGCGTACATCGTATGAAATTCTAGCCTGTGACAATAACAATATTTCGCTTTTAAGCTAAGTCAGGATTTATGACATACCACGCATGAGTAATTTGTTCACAGTACTATCTATTACGCTTTTCAAATATGATAAGGCGCGATGGCATGATAAAGTGAATTCTATCACCTATTTGAGAAAATGACTATAATGCTCGTCTATCGGAAATACGGAAGGCTGGAGTTGGTTTGTCGGAGTGCTTATAAAAATTCTATAAAAACAATATCGCCAAAAAATCTTATCTACAAATCAATGTTATCTTAACATTATATGTTATTGTACTATTTGAACGACGGGAATTAAGATGTTTTAGTATATAAAAAATCAACAACTGTCACTTATTTTTATTATCTCCCAACTTAATTGTAAATGAAGATCCATACTCTGAACAGTTAGACATAATGAATGGACGTGCGATAAAAGGGATCACCTATAAATAAACTTAAACTATTAATATTCATTAAACAACTCAGTATATTAACATAATAGGGGAGCTTCTCGTCTTAACACCACCATTCCTAAGCTTTTAAATGGCGATATTAAATTACTTCGCCACGAAACCCCATCTCCATTATCCAGGATAAACGAATAATGATAACCTATAACTATACACTCTAAATATAAACTTTTATAAACTTCATTAATGTACGTGATTATAATGGCCACACGTCGCCTATAAATAACTATCTATCAATGCGGCTGTCGCGCTGAAAAATAAATGGCTTATGTAAACCTACAAACACGTACAAGAAAATTTCGCAGTATATTTATTTCTACGCCTATCCCGCAAACCGTTTTGCGTGTTTTTTCATTTATTTATTTATGCATCGGAATGTTGTTTACAGAGCAAGCTCTATTTTCGTATGTTAAACACGCAATACATATTTATGTGCACTATCGCTTTTATTGCCAAGTAAAAGAAACTGCCACGAAATCCTGTTGAAAGTTTAGTGTTAGTCATCGCAAACGCGGGAATACATATCAATTTTACTTTTCCTCATCTGTCATGACTACATTCGTATCACGATCGAGGCCGCGCGTGCTAACTGACTGAGGCACATGTACTAAACTGTTTCCCGCCATCTGTTCTCTGATAAATTGTTACATTTAAATATGCAACGCGGAATACTGATTTTTTGTTATGACCTTTGAAATGAAAAAAAAATTTGTTCTGTAATCTGCATTAGGTTGTAGTGGATTATATAGTTTTACCATACGCGTGAATGGTAAAATTCTTGTTCATCAAAAGAATAACAAACTTGTGTATAAATAAGTTAATCTCATCAAGTCATTATTATGTAGTAAACCACGCTTTTCGTTATAGAGTTATAAAACTCCTCCTTGCCGCCATAAGGCTGTTCAGCCGATGGTTATTTATGTAAGCGAACTGTGCAATAAGCGACAGGAAGACGGCGCAAACTTTATGAGCGAATACGAATGTTAAATTGGCTGTAAAAACATTTTAATGGCATATTGCTTTAAAATTGAAAATTAAATCGGTGAATGTTAACTATCCTCGCTAAGTAAGGGAATTAATTAGTTGTGTTGTAGAATAATTTCTCATTAATTTAGAACACGGGCACCTGGAAAGCTCGCGCCGTATTTCCACGCTTTGTAAAGTGCAACCATGAAACCAAATTACCATATGCAAAACTTACATCAGTTGGAGGCAACGTTTCGTACACCGCTGGATTTTACTTTCGATTGAAAGTAGCTCCAATTTTAGGATAAAATTAAAAGCTTTAATATTTATATGCATTCTCATAAGAAATTCATTTGGTGTCCCCACTGACCATAGACGACAACACTTTCAAAACAATATTGCGATAAACGCACAATATTTCTAGTATATTTTGAGGACATTATAAAAATTATGAAATCAAATTTAAGTATCCTTGAAGTCTTATGTTACTGTAATATTTGTAAAGGCGAAAATTTGCGATTTTTAGGTTTGTTACTCTTGACCAGTGGTTTTACGCAAAAATCACTGGTTGGATTTCCCTGAAATTTGGCAGACAGGTTTACCTTTAAGGTCCCTTATTAACATATGGGACACACATTATCGTAAACGTAACCTGAAAGAACGTAGTCGCGGGAATACGCTAGTGTTTTATAAAAACCGTACCAATTGTACCTATAAAGAAAGTAATATTGAAAATAAACGTTTCTTAATTACTTAGTACCTTAATATTAATTCTGTGAATTTAATAAACGATAAGTCATCCTTAATATTTTTATGTATAGAAAACCGTTAAGCTTTAATTAAACTGTGTCAAATTATGAACGATTGCCTCTTCATTCCCGCTTTGGGAGAGATATACTTTTGAACAATAAAAAATCCACATGCTGCATCCGCTAAATAACAGTGAAAGTTTATTGATAATCATTTCATTGATTATAACGTCCGACTAATGTGTTAATTCATCTATGATATATTTTTAATGCCACTCTCTAATGTAAGTTCAATTAATTATTTTGTTCCTTTTTATCTGATTGAAGATTCGCCGTGCAATTTGCTATATACGTTTTTGATTTAGGCCGCCAAATGGCTCGCTTTGTCTGTTAAAAATTAACTGACAACATTTCTACTTACATACCTGCGACAAATTTCGAATCTCGTAGTTTCTCTTTGTTTTTTTTTTTTTTGTTTCATTCAATGACTATGTAGTGCGTTTCTTTATTACAACCATTTGAGAGCATATTTTTATAGAATACTAGCTGTGCCCCGAGATTTTATCCACGTTTAGTGCGAAAAGTAACACGTCAATTGACATACACATGGGTAACTATGACGTCGAACCGTTTTTTTACAAATTTGCCGCTTAAACCAGCTAAAAAAGTATATAGCTAAATTTATAAGCTAGATTAGCCGGTTCAGCCGCTAGCTGAGCTAGCTAGCTTGAGTAGCTAAGCTAGTTTAATCAACCGGGTGAATTAGCTAAGTCTATCGGTTAACTAGCTCATTTACTAAGCTAACCTTTTTAGCCTAAATTGTACAGCCCTAGTTTTTTTTGGTGTATACTTATCTTTGATAACTATATTGTTCACTCTGTATCACAATTATATCACGGCATTATAATGACATTGTACCTTCAAAATTGGACACCATATAATATTTTTAGAGATTGTATCATATACTGGCATGATCATTATGTTTAGTCATACTGATTTTAAAAAGACTGATAATATTCATGATGTATATATTTCTTTTCAGGTAAGTAATGCTGATCATTATTATTGCTCTCATATCAGAAGATCTGTCAACAATTCCGCTCGGTAAGTAATGACATAAACTTTTAACACATACACGTAAAGAAATTTTAGAAAGTGCAATGTAAAGTGAATAAGCGTTTACCAGTCGATGCATCCACAAGGACGCGGTTATAAACGAGGACATTCATGACATCTACACACAATTTCTATTTAATTTTATCATAAGCATGCCAATGGTATCTGTTTACTTTAACATTATTGTTACGGTTAAACCTATCGCACAAAGAAACGCTTTTTTCTAATTTTACAAGTTTCATTTTTATAAGTTTACACATATTATCTACTTGTAGTCTAGGAACATGTGTATGTTCTTCGTGATTTTGTAAGCTTATTGTTTTTACTTGACTGCATCAAAAGGAGGGTCCTTGTAACGTAGTCGGGTAAAAAAAGTTCTCCTGCAAAGCCGGCGATGCATTGGCGACTCCTCTAGTGTTGCAAATGTCCATAGGCGACGGTGTTTACTTTCCATCAAGTAGCTCGTCTGCCTTATCGTCTATTCCTCCCACACTTTCGCCTTTATCGCTCTAAAAGTAATTCAGAAGATCTACCTCAACATTTTTTTTATAATAAATATTTTGATTGTTTAATTGTACGATATTTATTTGAATTGTATATATTGTATGTAGTTAAAATATCTACTGTAAATATTTACTGAACGTTAACAATATTAATATAATGATATTAATATTAATGTTAAGAAATATAGTTAAAATAAAATAAACTACATTTAAGCCGTCTCCACTCCACGCTCTGTTCGCTCAGCATCTCTCCATCCCTCTCGGGGTCTGTACCGCGCGCGCGCGGACCCATACTCACCTGTTTTTCGTACTGTAGCTTATAGCTGCAACCTATATACGTAGGAGATAGACCGTGTTGCACACATCTATATATATAAAACTAGCGAAACAGACAGACGTTGTCTTGTAATTAAACATTTACATCGTACAATCATTACATGAAATAATCAAAACAAACATTACTGCACTAACAATAAACTAGAACAGTGATTCCCAAAGAGGTCCAGATGGACCCCCTGAGGTCCATGGGAGATTCGATGGGGGGAGGTGTGAATAAAGATTGGAAATATGGTAATGTGATATAAATGTAGCAAGGCGGGGGTCCACCGAAACCAGAAATAAATCGAAAGGGGTCTACAGGAAATAGTTTGGGAACCTCTGAACTAGAGAAACATCGTTAAAAACATTAAAACAAAAAAACCCGACTGCTTAAAACAATTTTTGTGCATAATGATATATATTAAATTAAACGCTTATATGTTTTTGTCAAAATTATATACTATTATTATATACTATATTATAATGTATATATTTTTAGATTGGTCTACTTACTAACTTTTCTTGGATACCCATTTTATCATTATAGTAAAATAATCGTCCCCCCCTTTATGTTCTATTTCTAGGCGCCATTTTTAGGGTTCCGTAGCCAAATGGCAGAAATCCGAACCCTTGTAGATTCATCATGTCTGTCTGTCCGTCCTTGTGTCCGTATGTCACAGCCATTTTATTCGGAAACTATTAAGACTATATAGTTGAAACTTGGTAGGTAAGTGTATTCCGTAAACCACTTTCCGAATTTAGTACAAAAATAAAAATATAATTATTTAATTTAAGGGGGGCTCCCCATACATGAAACTGAAACTTAATTTTTGTTTTCATCTTACATACACGTGTACTAAATCTAAAATCATTTTTTCTCAAAGTCGATTGTTTGAGAGATAATACCTTTTAAAGCGGTAAAATGAGTGTCCCCCCCCTCAAACATTTTAACTAAGAGAGTTAAAATCAAAATAAAACATATTTTATAGATGTCAAAGAAAACTTTCAACGAAAATTGGTTCGAGCAAGATACAGTTGACAGTTTTTGAGATGTAGCACTTTTTCAAAAACCGCAAACGTAACTTTGTATTTCGTACAAACTCTATGAAAAACAAACTTATGTTTGTAGTTACTAAACTTTTTAACTTTATTTATTATTTTTACAACAGAACTATATTTTCTCTTCAACATGTGTCAATGATAATGCTACGGAACCCTTCATCAACTCGCACTTGGCCAATTTTTTTGTTTTCGAGGGAAAACCTTCAAAAGGTTCCCGACGTCGTGAGGTTATGTGGAATTTTAACCACACTAAAAAGGGACGCCGGGATTGAGCGCGTGGCCCCATCGAGCTCCACCCAAGTAAGCGTCTGGCCTTTACGAAGATAGAGGACTACACATACCGCCATCCCGCGACTCCGGAAGCCGCCTTTTAGTCGCCTCTAGCATTATTCTAATCCCGGAGCTACAGGGACATGTATGGGGACCTAAAAGATCTATTGATGTAAGTCAAGATTTTAAAAAGTATACTTATTTAAACAATAATATAAAAGATTCTCGTTTAAAAATTGGTGCAATATGATAGATTATATTTATCTTAGATTTTATCTAACAAGATTCAAATCATAAATGAATAAAAAGTAAAATAAATAATCACAGCTCTTGACACGTGAATATAAATAAAAGAGCTCGTTACTTTTAAAGAGTATATTAAGAATCGATACACAACGTAAACGAGGGAGTGAATAAAAACGTCCGAACGCTTTCATCGCAACAAATTCAACGGAAAAATATGGCGCGCATCAATTTCAATCCAAACACTAATAAATTGGCATCTCTCAACGATGTTAGCCGCACACAGCTAGACAGTTTATTAATAGAGAACATATTTTGTAAATCTCGACTTGAGAATCACCCCTCGGCTGAATTCAGTGTCGTGTATGTCGCGGCGCGCGGCGCTCGAAAAAAAACAAAATAGGGCGCGAAACGCGGCCATTTTTAAAATATCATCCGCCATTTTTGTGCTGTCAGTGAAAAAGGCGCGAAACGTGTGCATTTTTTTTAATTTGTTGTCAATGTTAAAATATGAGTTATACAGCCATGTATGACCTTAATTACAAAGGTTTCGAGTTCCAAAAAGCCAATGATGAAAGATTGAATGACGAGTGTTGTCTTAAGGATGTGAAGAAAGTTGAACTGCAAGATAAGGATGATAAAGAGGACCATGTGCAACATGTTCTAGGGCCTAGTAGACGGTGCTTGGCCTGGGCCTGTAAGGCCTGTAAGCGGAAAACAGCAGCCGTGGACCGTCGGAAAGCGGCAACACTAAGAGAAAGGAGGAGGCTAAGAAAAGTAAGAATGCAATATTTTTATAGATACAAAAACAGATAGATAGCTTTTATTGCCATATAAAAAAAACTATTTGAGTAAAAAAAATATACCTATTATATAGACAAAAAAGACAAACCCGCTGAGTTTCTCGCCGGATTTTCTCAGTTAAAGTTGTGTTCCGGTCCGGTAGTAGTGTAAGAAAAAATATTGTAAGATTGTAACTAAGAACTTCTAAGTGCCTTCGTAGGCCTTTAAAAAAGACATTCTATCTCATTAGGTAACAAAATAGGACTTTTTACACCTTGCGTTGATATTTTATCGATTTTAAAACTTAAAACCAGTAGCTTACTGTGAGTTCATGCTGCCTGGGGCCGAAGTTGAGTTTGCCGTCACCCATTTAGGAATTTAAGTCTGAATCGAATATTTCACCTGTCTAGCTATCACGATTCATAAGATAGTTTGTCACAGGCAGGACAGAAGGAGATCGAAATCTTAGTAATACGGTACCGTTTTTGTCCTTTCCATTCGGAACCCTAAAAAAAGAACAACAACAACAATCAAAACAAAAAAACAACAAACACACGCACACACACACATATGCATGCATACACGCACGTCTATGTTTACTTACCTTTTGATGTACTTCATAAAATGTAAATCCGTAAATGGCGTCAAGAGAAACTGATATGATACATTTGTCTTTATGTAATTGATGTGGATTTTGTTCTATAAATAAATAAGCAAAGAAAAAATTCAAACCCGCTGAGTTCCTTGCCGGATCTTCTCAGTTAAGGTCGTGTTCCGATCCGGTGGTAGTGTGAGATTATATTGTAACTGACAATTTGTAAGTGCCCTCATAGGCCTATACAAATCATTTCATTTCATAATTCCGAAGTGTATAAACAACAATTCGCCGCGTGGTAGAACCAATGTAGTTCGACCGGGGAAGCACCACCGCCACACCTATTTCTAGCGTGCAGCAGAAAAACAAACGAACCCAGTGACGAGACTTATTGATGTTTTTTTTTATAAT
>DWNE01002132.1:0-19685 GCA_018249875.1 Cecropterus toxeus | reverse complement strand
ATAGTTTTAACAGTTGACGGATGAAATGAATTAAAAAAAGTACATAATATTTATCTAGGCAAACTATATTTACTAATATTTATACAGACAAACGATAATACAAAAATTTAACATCACAGAGATTAGTACGGTAGCACATAGAAACATGTAGTGATTTATCTACCTATTTACGCAGTTTTAAACGGAAGGTTACGTTATATTGAGCTAAATATGACTTGGCAATAAAATTTTGAACTAGGTACTGGAAACGGGAACAAAACAGCCATAGACTTACTATATTACTGCTACCTAAATAACTTACTTATTTAAAAGAATAATGAAGAAAAAATGGGAATACAAAAGCCATTTACTATATTATTACTACTTATATAACATAACTTCTTAATAAACTTAGTTTTTCCGAAGAATGATGAAGGAATGAAGAAGATGTGACTTAAGAAAGATTTATCGATATATGTACGTACAACTAATGACTATAATCTGCATTCCGTGTGATACTGAGTTCTTAAGCACATTACAGCGATACATCCGTGTTTAAGCAAGACAGGTATACATAATGTTAAGATAAGTTACTCAGTCTCCCTAATAAATATCATGTGTGATCGTACATCGCAACACGCCCCATGTTCTGCGTCATGCTCGAAGGTTAATGATTTATGATGGTGATGTGTGGTGATTAAGTTGCAGTTCTGAATAGCGTGCATCGGCTGTGTTAATTGATGATATTACGTGATAATTTGCAATAATGTACAGTATACGATTAATTGAAGAACGTATCTGATGTTTGTACCTACTTTGTATTCATCTTGGTGTTTTACACGGATTTTGCGTAGTCATCTTGTTATTAATTTGGCGCCAAATAACTAATGGAGGTGGAGCTACACTTCTTGTGGTATTTTTAGGATTTGTATTATGCTGGTATTTATAGGGTTAAAGACATTTGATAACTTAAACAGTGAGAAAATTGATTTAATATAAGAAGTATAAACATATGTATGTATACTGAATAAAACTTTTAGAAGTATATGCGAACAGAATCGCGCTCGGGGGTTTGTTCATTAAAATATTTGTGCTTCGTCATAAATGAGGATAAAATTAAGAGTTTTATTTCGTTTGGATTAAGAACAAGTAAGCAAAGAAAATAAAACAATACGGCTTAAACAATTAAAATAATCCAAATGATGTTTTATTTCAGTATAAATATTACAGTCCTCTGATTTACACTCCATCAATGGTTATGATGACTATGATGTTAATATAAAATACATAGACAAAGTTTATGTTATAAATTTGTATAGAAAACGTTCAATACAAATGGCATAATTCCTTACTTTAATGAAATAAATTATTTAATTTTCAGTGTGTTACATCAACACTAAAATTATCTATACATATAATAAATATTCGTTGAATTAATGTATATAAATGAAGTTCTTGTCTAGTAACAATAGTGTTCGTTTTTATTTAACCATTAAAATAATCTCCAAATATCAGTACAAATATTCCACCACAAATCGCAAAATGATATCGATATATGAGATTAAGAGTTCTATTTCAATATTCCTACATCAGAAGTAAAATAATGTCATTTTTAATTACGTTTTAGAATCTATTCATATCCGAAGTGAGTTCAAAGTGAGAGGGAATGATACTATAACGAATTTCGTCATAAACGTTATACTAAATCGTCCAATCATATGGTGGTAATATATGGCGATTAACTTGCAATATTGGGATGGCCTTTGCAACTGCATGGGATGGATGGTGGTTTCACACGCGATCGTATTTCAGCTCAACTGCCGCAGATTAAGTGGTCGGCCGTAATCACTTCCGAAAGTTGGGGATTTCGTGTTCTTTAATAGAAACGTGGTTTAATGGGTTTGCTTAGATTGCAACCAAGTAGTGTACTTTGAAATAACTAGTAGGAACATTTTATGAGCGTGTTTTTAAATGTATGAGGTTTCTTTCGACGACCCGCGTGGCGGAGCGGTCACCATACCGGTCTGACGCGCAGTGGGTCCCGGGTTCGATCCCCGACCAGACAGAAATATGAATGATGAATTTAGATTTCTGTTCTGGGTCTCGGTGTTTGTGTATCTGTCTTTGTGGGTGTCCATGGCACCCAAGACACAGGAGAAAATCCTACTGTGGGGCTATGAGTGTAGAAAGCGATGGATTCGTGCGTTGAATTTCAGCTTCTTTTAACAATCTAGGGCTTAAAGATCAGGCTTAAACTACTGAGTTTTTGAGTAATGTCTGTTTTAGAAATCATTTCATATGGTTGATAGTTAAAGGTTAATATTACAAGTGAATCTTCATTCCTGAACGTCTCAAGAAGTCTTTAACTGATTTGTCTGTTTGCACATGGTCAGAATAAACTATAACCAAAGTTCGACGTTCAATTTTGAAAGACCCAGTAGTAAAGGTGAGTAGATAAATAAACAAAAGACTTGTTTAAAAAAAAGTATAAAACCACTTGTTATTAATTGCTGACGCCAGTTACTACCGATACAAATAAAACGGATCTCGGAACTACAAAACACGAGACCTCGCGTGTTTACACAGTTCTTGCTTAAGTCTTAATGGAGATCCTCAAGGGGAGGAGAAAATTGGTAAACCTTGTCACGCGAGTGAGGATTGAGATGTCCCGGACGAAGGGTCAATCTGGTACTATTCAACGGCAGTTTGTTGATTTTTAAGGCATTTGTTTTGATTTTCAATTTTACATATATTTTGATCATCTGCGTTACTTATCTTACCAGTCCATATCTACGTATATGACATTACTTAATATCTAATTTGCTATAGGTATTGTACTAATCATTCAATTCACGCGCTTATTTTTTATCCTTAATTTTTCCAATCAATAGTCAATACCAAGTTTTCCAAAAAATAATATTTTCACTTTCGTTTCTTATTTTATGCGTAAGTATGGGTTACACAGCAAGATTTATGAGTATACATTTCTTCAACATTCAGAGATAGACAAACATAACAAAATTATTGAGATTTTATGCTATTTGGGTGTGAAAATACAAAAAAGTAAAATTTAAACTTTTGACCATTAAGTTAATGAAATATAACTTTTAAGAGAAATCCACTTACCTAAACTTTCCCTTTGATGTGGGTTTAATTTTTTATGGTGAGGGAAATATTGATTAAAACGCCCAAAGTAATTATTTTCTGATCTCAATTTTGCATTTTAACAGACAAGAGGGAACAAGTGTCGAATATTAATGTGAAACGGGAGATGCAATTAAAACATAAGATCTACCGAATGAGAGTAAAATGATAATAAAGATAGCTGAGCGGGAAATCTAAATAATTAGTTCTCAGAAATGGATGATTTACAGTTATTTTAAATATCCATCCAAACATCCCCCTTAGGACGTCTACAGATATAGGGATTTTGTAATTAACGTTTTTTTCAAACTGTCTGCTGTCTCAAACTGTCTTGCAAAATCTGAATTCACGTGTTTCCTGCTGTTTTTTTCAGATCATTGTTCCACCTGGTCGAAGACTATTTACCTTTTTTCCTTTACCAAGTCATTAATTTAGTTATTTAAAATAAAATTATGCAAACCAAAAAATTATCATGTTTTTTATGTTGTTAAATATTATTATTACGATAATTACGACTCGAGTGTATAATTGCTATTATGCCCGATATAGCTGTTTGTAAAAGCGAATTTACCTATTATTTCAGGATGGATACGACGACGGTGGAACTGCTTTCTTGTTTTCTGCTTTTTTGATAAAAAACCGTATTCGGTAATACATGCGTAACTTGATTTTAACGTGTGCATTGACACGTGTTCAATCTTCCCAATTAATTTGCACATGAAGCATCATTAAACCGAAGCCTTTCAAATAAGCTGGGTGCAGATTTCTAATTTTTTTAGAGTTTTTGTGCACCATTACCCTCAGACGGGCTCGGATTACGGCCGCCGACGCGGAAAATCTCTATGCCGTTAATTGAAAACCGACTTGTGTGGGGTTGCATGGATAAAAAACATGAAAGACTTAACCATACTGCACGTAAATGCTAAACACAATAACCATAATTGTAAACTTAGTCCCTATTAGACTGAGTTTCAAATACATCGGTGCAATGTTTTACCTCTTTTTTCGTTTTATTGGAACTCCCGTTGCTCCCAAATATAAAGAATATAAATGTGTTTAATTTTCTACTGGTTACAACTATTTTTTATAGAAGTGTTTTAAAATTATCTGTTATTTAGGTAATTCTACAGTTTGTGTTAATTTTTTTTGCACTAATTTATCTAAGACGTAAGAACTATCTCATAGGGGCTACTTATTTGAAAACAAATGTTTGTATCAAACATATTTTCTTTAATTTCGTAATACAAACGACGTAAAAAACATGAAAATCTATGTACCTACAATCTACAACATACGATGTCCATGAAAATTTTGATATTTATGAATATGTTAAATGTTTATGTTTAATCTTTTACCTAACGTGATCGATACAGTTTTCAAGTATTAAAACAGTTATTATAGAATGACGCATATTTTACCGCTTTAGTCGTAACCTAAAATGCGAAATAGCTATGTTATTCGAATATCTAACGTCATAAGATTCCTGTTTGACTAATTTATTTAAGCAATTTTCATAACACTTCAACGAGGTCGCTCCGGTCATCGCGTTGACGTCACAAGCGTTAAAACAGTCGTTTTATTTTGATTACGTTTATCCTTTATCAAATTTTCTGGAGAAATAAGAGAAATATACATCTCTAATTAGAAAAGCGCCTAAATTAATTTAAAAATATGACATAATGGGTTAACAGTCGGGGCTAAGAGAACTAATTACTTTACATAATTATGAACGTGAAATGGGAATAAAAGATGCCATTAATTATTGTAATTATTGACGAAATGAATTAAAATAACAAAAAAATATTAACTACCTTTGTTTCGAAGTTTCATCCGCGCTTAAAAAAGTTATATAAGTTTAAATTGTAATAACTTTTCAGTAAATAAAATTTAATGTAATAAAGATCAAATTTTAATTGAAAACATGGAATATATATTTATTTTAGTTCCTTTAATTTAATTGAATAGTTTTGGTTTGATACAATTTGAAACACAACAAACGACAAGAATATAAAAAATACAAACTATTTTTTGAAGATACGATGTTCAGATAAGCGTAACTTTTACTTTATCTTATGTATGTATTTTGAAGGTGTACTCATCATGAACTTATAAAAATCTTCTTTGTAGCAAGCTGGGGGATTGTTGAGCCCTATCAAAAATGTCATGAAACATTATAAATCTCGCTAATCCAGGCAAGCGATGAGGCCCCTTACAGATGATGAATGTGTGTTTTTACCACATTTATATTCCTAAGTACTGAAACAAAACTTCTAGTAGGGTTGTTCGTTTGTTCATTTACACCGAAATTTAAGATTAAATTATGGGGATTAATCTCATGGGCATGCAATCTAATTAATTTTGTATGATTTTTAAATTAACGTTTATAACACGCATGTGTATACAATTCCTCCTAAACTAAAGCATAGCAGCTCTACGGACTCCAAGTATTATCTAAAAGTACGAGCAAACGAGAATGCAGTCCAGCTGATGGTAAGTGGTTGCTACCGCCCATCGACATCTGTAAGCAAATGTAACAACATTTTACAAGGTTTTGGGTTTGTATGGCTATCTTATCTACTAAACATTATTCCTTAGTAACATAGGTTATATACTATCCTGGTAAATGAAAAGTGTTTTATGTGGTAGTCAAATTTGCTTTTTTTATGAGTGTAGTAACAACCGAGCATGCAACCCACATGATAGTAAGTGGTTGTTGCCACTGTAAGCAATTGCATATAGAATAGGGGTTGTATCTGAAGTCGATCGCAGATGCGTTGCTACTCCCGAGGACAAAGATGGTCGCCTTATATATAATCGAGCCGGCAACTGCTTCACACTAGATATAGGTGTTGCGGTGGTACTTTCCCGGTCGCACACTGGTTCTACCACCTACTTATACATATTGTGATATTACTTATTTATTCCCCAGAAGAGCCAGCCCTAATACATACGAACCGTTTTTACGCTATCCGCGTGTAGGGAAGGGAAAGCACCTACTCTATGATATTTGTTACGCTTGAAAATTTATTTTTTCCGCTTGTTGATTTATGTTCGTTTTGATCTTTGACGATCTTTTATTCAAATCAAGAATAAACAACGGCGTATTCAAGAACCTTTCATAAATTACGAAATGTTTCACTTTTTTACTTGAAATTAATAAGAAATTCTGCAAAAATTATTTCATGACATTCACAACATATACAAATAAAAAAATTAAGAGACTATGAATTCCTCTTGGAACTCTTGTAATGAGTGTAGATTTTGTATCCATGGTTGCTGCAGGAACACAGATATAACTCTTTTAATTCACTTCAAAAAGAAGAGGTTCTAAGTTCGGCTGTATTTTTGTGGCATTAATGATTTATAAGTTACAGCGCTTTTTACGAAGTGTTTATATAAATAGTATAACCATTAAGCAGGACTAAATATCCGTTTGTTACTCAAAATAAAATAATAACAAGCGTAAGTCGCATAGGTAGGGTTCCGTACCATCAAAATTTTCAATTTTTCTATTTATGAATTGTAAAATTTATAACTACATGCTTTGTAAAATTTTAAAGTGTCTATCTACGGTTTAATAGATAAAACAATAAACATCTATAATTATCGGCTTCTTGTATAAGGGCACCATTTTTTAACTTTTGCCTCAGTAACACTCACTAACAGTCACACTCTATAAAAGATTCCATTGTCCACCTGCTAGGCTTCAAATGAGTCCTGCGACCAACCGGTAGACAGCGGAAGCTTAGAAATAAGATTCCGTTTTAACTTGTTTCGGAACAGAACCCTAATAAGGATACAAACACCATTACTCGTTCTTTATTAGTCCTATCGGATGCGGAGTGCGGATTACATCATACTGCTTTAAAAGTGTTTGAAAACTTTGAAATAAGTATTTATTGCGGTCATACTTGTCGTTGTTACTTTTTGATTTGGATTACAAAATATAAGCTTCAAAATATAATAATACAAGAGCGCGTTGACTCCTTTACATTTTATTCACACATTAGTCATACTAACCGCCCCTTTTCTGTAATTCTTTTGAAGTTCAAAGTGTTTCCTATAACTACTACCGGAGATATGATTCAAAAATTTACATATAATCAGAATCATTGCAGAAAAATCTGTGTCCATCCGTCATGTGTGTCATAGGCCAATTCCTGGTATGTTCATTGTACCTCATAATGGCTTTAAGTTTATTTAATTTTCACCCTTAGGTAAATGAAAATAAGGATATTTTTCAAGGCAAACTAGCATGAAACAATTATAGAAATGGCGCAGATTGTCATGTTAAATGGCTTGATTCATCATTGCATATAAATATATTATAATGTAATGGGTTGTTTATTAACAGCAGAAGAGAATAATACAGGCCATAATTAAAGTAAGGTAAAACCTAGCTGTTTGTTTGTCCACTTTCACTATCATCCTTTCAGATATTATTCGTTTTCTTTTTGTTTTTACCTAAAGGAAGTAATATTGTAATGGTACGCGAGGGCTTATACGCCTTTGGAGTGACGTAATCAATAGCCTTACGTATGTAAATGGTGTTTATTTAAATCAATTATCTATAGTCACCATACAATTTAAAGTGCTACATTTCGCTACTACCGTGAGTCCCTTTGGAAAGGAAATTAATAGAAAATTGACGGTTTGTCCATACATTGGCGGTTCATACATTTACACATTATATCAATATTAAAAATAAATACAACTAATAATTATAATTAGCATTAAAGGGTTAAACTGTAAACTACAAAGTTGGAAGAGTTACATTTCAATTAAGTCAAATATTTTACGTGTATAGAAATCTATTTTATTCGTTAAACTATTTATTAGTATCAATACCGCTTAAATTTCCAAGAAAAAAATGTAATCTAACTAAATGTTATTTTATGAGTCATTTAAATCATGAATATAGCGTAAGTTACAGATTAATTGTTTTATTTTTAAGTTGAGGAAAATCCCCTATAGTATTGATGTCAATTGTAGAGTCAGATTAACTTTTTTCCTGTTCTATAAATACCACCTTTTTGCGTAAATGAACATTCAGTAACAAGAATAATTTGATTTAGTCATGCTCAATCGGTAAATTGATCTCAAATAATCATTTTTTTATAGTTTCCATAAGAACAGATGAATTTGGAAAGTTATACTTGTATTTGAGGTTGGTCGGAGTATATTGCTGTCCCTCCAGATGAAGGTAGGTTTTTATTTTTTTTTAAACTATTTGTTTTATATCAAACTTAGCTCAATGTTCACATTGTGCTAAGCACATTGTTCCAATTTAATAATCAGATTAGTAACGCATCTTTGGCTGACTTTAATTGGAACTGTAATCTTATTTTAACTCATATTTGGGACTAAAGCTATCTAAGGGCCTTAAAGATGACAGTTTCACTTACCATCAGTCAGACTATAAACGTTTGCTTTTTAGTATTGTAAAAACATGAAAAAATGCCTTTATTGTACCACTATCCTAATATTCGAATCAATATGAAAATGCCAGGCGAATTTTCTGATCATCCAATTGCAATTTTATGTTACGCAAACTAAAATTTACTGTAACATGTTATGCAATATCTATTGCTAACACCTAATAGGCTTTACAATAACTTTATATTTGTTTAAAATACTGCTTCATTTCAGTAGCATACGTTATACAGAAACATCTATCACATAATGACACGGTAAGCATCAAAAAATGATTCGGCAATTTAAGATTTCTGTGAATGATCTAGCAATATGACGTTTCTTTCACACTTCCTCACATCCTTTGCCATTAAAATGCGTTTTCCATGTTCTTTCATCAGCCAGGTGATTCAGGGGTGTTACGTAAATCTTTTCGAGCTTTTAAAGGTTAGTGTTGAATCATGTTCCATTGAACTACGTTGTTTACTTTGTTGTGGGAACCTATGAAATGGCTAACTAACGCTGACTCATATTGAACTATTTTTGGTCTTTTTTGCATTTGTTTAAGTTTATGGTGTTAACCTTGTATGTGACCTTATCTATGTTCATACGTAGTGGTACGTTGTGGGTGTGACCATAATAATAACACTGTTTTCCTTATTCACTGTGTGAGTTAAGTGTCATTAAATCGAAGATAGTATGTTCAATATGGATTGTTACTAATGCTTAGTTGAAGGTAAATAATAAAAAAAAAGTCGCAAGTGACTAACCCTATTCGAATGAAACTTTAATTTTAAATGGGCTCGTAAATGTTTTGGTTTGAACAAAAAAATATTATGTTCGATATCAATGTAATACCATGTTGTATGTTACTTATTTTTAGCTATACTGCAATATCGTTTAAAAGCAAACAAGTTAAAAATAAACCTAATTTTAGTTAAGATACTAAATAAGTGTTTGCTAACATACTTGTATATTAAATTCATGTTAATATTCTCCTGAACGATCGATATTACGCGAAAGGTATCGTGGTTATATCGTGGAAGGTCGTTCGAAATGAGTACGCAGTTAGTAGTATTTCCAGATACAAGTAAATTTAATAAGGATATTTCAGTACGAATTTGCTTAAAGTAAATAATCATTTTAATTTTTATTATTTCTTTAATTTGAAATATTTTGTATGCCGACAGAGCTCTTGCAGTTTATTTCATATCTACAAAATAATTCGTATGATCAGGAGAAACTTAGTATTTATTGTTCTCTTGCACATAAAAATTCTAAGTTAGTAAAATTAACATAAAACAACTACATCTAGTAACATTGTAAGAAATAAAATCAAGTGTCATTCGAAATATAAGAAACATGTATGCAATCTACATGGAGGCAAGTGGCCAATACCGACCATGGACTGATGTCCATGGTTCTTGTAATGTAATGTACCAGATAAGACTCTTACCTGAAAGTATATACGTGTTATTCTTGAGGACTAAGATGGCTCGGATAAACACCTCTCCTTAAGCACAACCTTCAAAACTAGAACATAGTACTGTAAAAACTGTTGTAGTTAATGTCTGCAGGAATACGTGTGGCGGAGATGAAATAATCTCAAATATCAAACATTTCGTCAACCCATTATTGTCCGACTGCTGGGCACGAGTCTTGTCTCAGAATGAGAGAGTTTTAGGCCATAGTCCACCGCGCTGGCCGTGCGAATTGATTTCACACACCTTTGAGAACTCTTTTTTTTAGAGAACTCCCAGATGTGCAGGTTTTCTCAAGGTGTTTCCCTTCACCGTAAAGCAGTGATAAGTAATTTCTAATATACACATAATTTTAGAAAAATCAGTGGCCTGGGATTTGAACCTCGGACCCTCGATTGAGAGACCAAGTTTCAACCAGTAGGCTATCACTGCTCATATATCAAATATAGTCTCACTGAATTTAGAAAACGTGGCAGTACTACCAATGAGTCATGCTTGGGAATTGGAACATTATTTGTGGTTTTTATAAAAGTAGCAGGAATGTAATTGCTTGTGACTAATGTTAGAACGTGCGAGGTTCAATCGTGGCGCCAAAACGAATAGAAACGTCGTAAGTCTAATTTTACATTTACAAATTATTCCACTATTTTGCGATGTTTTGACTCGCTTTCAGACAGTTCGTTTTAACATTGTTTTGAAGAGGATTATTTGGAGTCCATTACTGTGCTCTTAAGTTTCATGTTTTGATTTCTCTGATAAATAAACATTTTATAAGATTTTTAGATCGTGTACTCCAATTTTTAGTAAAGCTTGACTTTATTGTTTGCTGCGTATTGTGCCATCGGCTATAAAGTTTATTTTATAAAATGAATTTAAGGCATAGTGTTCATCTATTATTAAGGTATACATGTAGTTCATATATTTCTGTAATACACTGTAATACATATTCTGTAATACACTGTTTGTCGCATCTGTTACCGATTTGAAATAGAATCCCTGATCTTTATGAAGTTGCTTATAGATGTCCAGATAACCACTTACCATCAGGTGGACTGCATGCTCGTTTGCTACTTTAATCTGATAAAAAATGTATTTAAATTATGGATTAAGTCCGCTTTTTACACATATCAGAATTCAGAATACAAGGTATACGATTTTCGATATGGCTATAGTGCTAATTGCAATAACTGTTTTATCAGCTACGACAAGTTTTTAACTCCCAATCATTGTCAAATTAATACACGAACGTACTTCACCTTAACATTTTACGTACAACATTGATCGACGTGCTACAAAATACCAACTACCAATATATATTTGGCAATTTTTCCAAGGAGAGTTGACGTGTTCTTTCAATAATAGCCAAGGTATTTGCATACAGCCGCTATAAATGCCCCAGACACGCGAACCACGCAACCTGAAAGTCGATGAGAGTATGACTCATGTTTCAGGCTTGGAATACTAACTTTGCCCTACATTTCATGTATAATTATTTTTGTCGCTTACGTAAAATTCATTTTAGTGAAAATATTTTTTACACTGAATATGGGACGAAAAATAGGAATTAAAAATATATATTGGTGTGTTTTTCACCGCAAGTAACAGATATGGAATTATGTATGTACAGAGTAGTTAATGAATTTTTTGACGACCCGCGTGGCCGAGCGGTTACCATACCGCTCTAACGCGCAGTGGGTCCCAGGTTCGATTCCCGGCCAGACAGCCATCTGAACGATGAGTTTGGATTCTGTTCTGGGTCTGGATGTTTGTGTATTCATCTTTGCGTGTCCATGGCACCCACGACACAGGAGAAAATCCTAGTGTGGACAAATCTATACTAATATTATAAAGCTAAGTTCGTTTGTTTGGTGGAACACGCTTATCTCAAGAACTACTAGTACGAATTGAAAAAATATTTTAAGGCTATATCACGTCTTCTTTGTTCTTTTTTGTATGTGGTAACGGGTGAAATCGTGGGGCAAAGCTAGTATTAAATATAAAGAGATTACAAAGGTAAGGCCTTTATATATACACGATTTCATTCAATGTTTAACTTACGATGTAAAAATCTGCGGAGATTATGGATTAATTGAATAGATATTATATTGATATATGTAAATAACGTGAAAAACTGTTTTTTTTCCGGTTGTTTTAAGATTTACCAAACAATCATCTATCTGTATGTAGTTTAACTATTTGAAAATTATATCGAACATCATCAAGATTAAAAGAACTTGTAAAAGTCTGTTAACGAAAAAATAACCTGAATTCCATGATGGGTTTATTAATTAATATTTAAGTAATTTACTAATGGGCTAAAATTTCCCTCGAGTGTAGAGTTAAATATTCACCTTCATAAAATACATAACTTATTTTAAGGACATTTATCTACTGAAATATTTTTTCATATATTACGTGGACTCTCAGATTTTGAACACTATTATGTCTTATCTGACAGATATTTAATTACTATGAGTATGTAGGAAGACATATGTTTATTTGGGGTTAATTTAATTTGAAAACCTTAACGTACTTGGAGGTTTACTGACCAAACAATCCTGAAAAGTGAATTTACCTACGGGAGTGGCGTTAATAGAAAACATTCGAGTCACCTCAGTGGACGAGGGACGCTAAGATAAATACCACTATCTTGACTTAATGGCTTTCTGTCTCGCGCTTAGAGGGTGTCCATCTAACGCAGGTCACCGAGACTTTGATTTGTCTTCGTTACTCGGACATTTCTGTCCGAGCGTACAGAATTTTGATCCTTTTAGACCGAATTCAATTTTGGTCCTTCAAGCCGGATTAATAGTGTGGCTTAAGATTAATGGATGGGTACTTTATTTGCAATTGAATTTATGCAAGGTTTTGTAATTAGCCCTAGGTAGAATTGAAATCATACCTCAGGCGATAGACGCGTCGCTACCCGTGAGTATTCGGTTAGAATAAACAAGGGTTTTTTTTATTTTAGTAGACACTTCAAACTAGAACACAGTAATGTTTACACTGATGTTATTAAAAAAACCGGTGTAGCGTTGACGTCATTGGAGACAAACAACGAAGAATATGTAAGGTACAGCCTTACATATTCTTGTTAAAATATAAAACGGAAAACGACATTTTCACTTTACGTGAGGTAGGTTGATAAAAAGCTCCCAAAGCACGCACGCTTAAATATTTAAAACATGCATGCAAATGTTCTTCTAGCTCGCGTTATTTCTCACTACTTGTTACCGTATACTCAAGACTGCGGGGTAGATTCCCTCGGATTCGATGTAGGACCTTCGTTATTGCGTTATAAGGTGCAGTTCGGAGCTCCGTAAATAAGTCACCTGCGCAAACGGAACGGGGGCCCACAACAGGTTTATATCAATTTTCTGCCGAGTGCGTCTGGATCGTGGAAAACACTTAAGTCTGTATGTGCCTTTACTATGTTCTTTTTGGAATGAACATGTTTGCTCTCCGGAAATCGTTCCAGCGAAAGCGATATCAAATGCTTGAATTTGTTTGTTTTGCGGAAAACATCTGTAAGTGGACTTTTTGTTACTTGTTATTGTTTTCAATTTATTTGTATTTTATAAGAAATAAATATAATATTTCACAAGATTAAGGAGGGTTAATGAACTTAAGTAAAATAAACTGCGAAGGTATGTTATAAAAATGAAAACAATATTATTGCTATATCTTTGCAAGTATCTATTGTAAAAATAAGACGTTCACTTAACAATTTCGTCAATCATTACATAACAACATAACCTATACAAAGCATAATGCGTGAGACTGACACTACCCAATCTCCTAAACAAACACCGCTCACAAACAATTTCCAAGCAAAGCTATTCCTTGTTATTACGGATAAACAATTTGCTATTTACATACAAGAATAAGGTAAACTTGCCTAATACTTGCAAGGCTGTATGAGAATGTATGTGAAATCGTGCTTATCGAGCGCCGTATCTTGCTTTAAACATTAAGATAGTTGAAATTAGTAAATGTGTAGGCTTGTGTAGTCATGAGAAATTTGCACTTCAACCTTTAAAACAAAGGGAATTGATAAATTAATAAATGTTGAGTAATAGTATTGAAACTTAATTTAACTAAGTATTGAACTTTATGATGGCAAAATATTATGAGCTTCTCAATGTATGGCATTTTTTTACGGTATATGGTTTATTTTTAGACAATTTTGCAATGTTTGGTCTTGAGATATAAGATTCATCATAAAGGATAAAATCCTGTGTAAATCAGCTTTAAGTACGCTGTATTTGCGGTTTATTACAGATATTTGTTAGCATCACAAATGGTCACTCATTTAATTTTCAGGTCGTTAGTTTACTCCACACTTAAAATAAACTTTTTCCAAAACGATAAACATTTTATCCAAAAACAATGCTACCGATGTAAAAACTCTTTGAAGAAAAAATCCAATTGATGATTTTTAAAAACATATAAATAGATCTAGTGAACGTTTGCGAAAATTAATTCCATCCAATTTTTCCGAAGAATAGAGTATGTGAAACGTAGAGTAGGTACAACAAAAAAGCATTATCTCGTAAGAGGCAAAAAATAAGGACGCTCGCGGGAACCGACATATGCGTTTGGTTCGTCAAGTTTCCAGCTTTGGAACGTAATCGCTTTCCTTCTATCTCTAGTGCAGTACACTAGTTTTAAATGCGTTTCTCGTACCTTAATACAGTTAATTATTACGTTTTTAATTTTCTAACCTATTATAGGATTTTGAAGTTCAAAAACCTCATATAACTCATGCATTGTATATTGTAATAGATAAAAGATAACGATAAGTTGTAATACTCACATTGAAAAAAAATCTATCCATCCATTTTTTTCCAAGAAAAGAGTAACTACGAATATAGAGTCAGTATGTACCAAGGGACATTATCTCGTGACAGGTTAAAGGACGTTTACAAGAACTCCAGCACATAGATAAACATAAAAATACTGTTAATTGTTGGTCTTTTAAAAAACAATGACATAAAGAAAATAATTTCAAGTCATTTTTTATTTACAAACTGTTTACATTACCTAAAAATTTGTTACCAATACCTGTTTCTACGTGCAACAACTTATCTATCAAACTTGCTATTGCTTGTACTACTTTGTGTAACGTACCTATACGGTATAAATAGGCACATGTTGATGGCTATCAATAACGTATTATTGACCCATCAATCATGTCGATCGCACCTGCTACGACTGCCCTTAAGTTAAGTGACATATTGCTGGACTTGTAACCATTATACCAAAATGTACAATAACTGTATATTTAAGTGCGTAACCTCAAATCACTCGGTTAGCGGGAAATCGCCCTCAGATTTTCCACTAACCGATTTAGTTTAAACCTAAAGACCCGTTCAAATCTAGGCAGCTTGTGTTTGATTGGTCTTTAATTTTTGAGTTGATTAAGAATAGAATTCCCAGATATCTTAGCACTCAACTAGAATATTATGTCCATTAGATTGTTCAACTGTTGTACCTCTAATACGTACAGTCTAAACGATTACAACTAACTTAAGTAAACATATACGTAGGCCGAGAATCAACAGTAAACTATGAATTTACACGTGTATGTTATACAAATATGTAATACCTAATTTAAATATCGATCTAGAATAATCGAACTGCTTTAAGTGTCACGTTCGACAAATATTATCCAGTTAAATGTTAAGTTACAGAGCTGAGTTAACCGGCTATCATTCCGTGACCGTCTCTCTCGTCGTCATCAATCACACTTACATGAGGCACGACAAATGTTAGTTCGAGTTATTTGATCCTCAAAGCGTGATTTCGGTAAGATTTTTTCCTCTTTAAACAAGACCCGAGATGGCGTTTATGGAATATAATACATACATTTTGCTCGACTGCGTCCGAAAGAGGGTAATGATTTATGTATTTATTATTTAACTCGACACATGTATGTTTTTTTTTTATAATTTGTAGATATCAATTTTGATCTCAGATGTGATTTCAAACGACAATTTATATTTTTAGGAATATTTTGCTTTTCAATCAGCTAAGTGTATAAAATAGAGATTTCTCATAGTGATAAGACCAGCTGTGAAATATAAAAAATATTGCAGTTCACAATCAAAATTGTCTTTGCGCCTGCCAAATTTCACATGTGAATTTTTTCAATTCTGTTTTTCGCGCTAATAATAACCTCGTTTCAATTTCTACCTGTTAATGAACTCATTTTTGTAATATATGTATTTAATACGAACGTAAATAATGCCACGTGTAATTTAACAGATTTATTATTGCATTTCTCTTGATTCAACAACATGTTTACAAAAACTTTACCAAAATCATAGCTGAAACTTTCCAGGCGCAGCGGCAAAAAATGTATTAGGTCTGTATTATTAAAAAATGTTTAAGGTCGCCATCTGTACATCGATACTACCGTCGTGTAGACACATAAACCCACATTTTCATATTAAATAAATTGGTATACATAATAGATATGTAAGAAATACGTTGACAAAGCAGCCATGCGAGAAAATTGAGCGTATATCGAGTAAGTTATGTTAAGGAAAATTGTTCGAGAGAATATGTATCACATACATGTAAACACAGTGATCAAATTCAAGGTCAGCTTATTCGGTCGGTAAACAACAATTTCGATGAATATTGAATGTAAGTTTATTATATGGTTAAGCTTTTTCGGCTTTATTCATTTCTTAGTGATATACATTATTTGTTATACTAAGTTAATCATTTTGTTCTGCTTAGTCAGGTTCTGTAATATCAAGATCTCAAACGTGGACAAAGCTGTCAATTCTAAAAGTTAATATATTTTTACGGTAAAAAATAACATTTATGATTAAACGCCTTAATTATAATAATTATAAATGTACATATAGCACATATATCGTTAGTAAGGCGCCTGTTTTGAGAAAAAAAATATATAAACGCAACTCCATACTGATTTTCTACTTATTGTATGGATTTTGAGACACAAGTACCTAATGTTTTTGCCTCTAAACAGTTTAGATACATATATGTATGTAATTATCTGAATAAAGGTTTTCTATAGAGTTTCTTTCGCTGTTTTTTTTTAACACTTAACAATGCAGTTTATTTTTGTCAATAAAAAGAGTGGTAAAAAATCAATATTGAATGTTTTGTTTTATACTGAGCTATCACAGCCCGTGTCAAGCAAAATATTAAGAATATAGTACCTTTTTTGTTTGTTTTTGAGGGGGGGGGGAACCTTCAAATGGTACCCGACGGCGTGGGAGCGACACCGGGTTAGGGTAGGGTTTTACCACATTAAAACCCACCCGATGGCCTTCCTTAGCGCTGTGTAGAGGACTCCAGGATCTTTTTCTTCTTCTTTTTCAACGGAACGCAACCGGAGTTTTCAACTACTCTATTTACGACGGCATGCGCCACACATGCCGCTGTCCTTCCCGGGGTCACTTGACTGGACGGTTCGGGCTCCCACTGTTGCCGCCCGCAACCCCAGAAGCCCCCTTTTAGTCGACTCTTACGACAGGCAGGGGATAGCGTAGCTATATTCTGGTAGTACCTACGTATAGCAAAATTAAAAGCAGACATTTATATATTATTTGTAGTATCTAAGTGACCCGAGCGTGACTGGATCTTTGTTGAGCCGTGACTAGACCCGCAACGCCGTAATGTTAGAGAGCTCGGATTTCAACAAGTATAATTATACTCTGTTTTATGTAATGTATTTTGCTTAGCGAAAATAAATACGTAACTTATATAGGGTACAGATGACGCAATTATAACCAAAATATTATTCCTTTCCTATACAATAAGTTGAGTTGCTTTTTGTTAGTTTAAACCCTCGTTTGACGTCGGTGTGTCCTGGTTATAATCTATTAATAAGGATATCAGAAATTTTTTCCTCCAATTTTGTGAAGAGATTCGTGCCCAGTAAGATAATGATGACGTTATTATGACCTTTTGTATAAAGGTGTGACGCACTTCATATCTTTATGATATTTTACGTAATATACTGTTATTTAATCCACCTAATGTTGCTTACTGACATTTGTAAGTCTAAATATAACAGACTGTTATTTCTGGGGACTTAGAACGGTCCGACAAAGTATCCTCGTTATTATACCACCCAAACGAATATATAGTAGCACTTTACATAAACTTTTGATATATCAAAAAACACGGAAGTGTTTTAGCAAATTCATGGCAAAACACTAATGTATTTATTTACACGAAAGGTTTCAGCGTCTTTTTCCTCCCATCATAACTTTGTTGTCCTTCGAAATAAAGATACGAAATTTGGTATGTAATATTAGTTTATGATTCTAAAAGCGTGTGAAAATTAGAGAAAGTTATGTCCAGTAGTTTCTGGGATATTCGATTCTAAAAAAAAATAATTTCACCATAACAAAATGTAACAATGGAACAATTTATTATAACAACCCGTTAGCCCGTCAGCAGCTGAATAAAAAACAATTCAGCAATTAAAGGGGTCTGCTAGCACGGTTGTTGCCAAAACGCCGTGTCATTTGAATTATGTCAGATGTTGCGGGGAATACAAAAATATTTGCTAACTGCGTGATATGTAAAAGACAAACTGTAAAGTGTTGATTTTTATCTATAAAACGATTTACCTAAAATATATGTATATCCCATGTAAAACAGTAAATCTAAGTGCTACTTGTATATACATTTAATTGATTAATAGAAGAATCATAAATACACATCAAACTCAAAATAAATTATTTGAAAATGCCATGTACATATGTATACCAATAAATAATTTAGTTATTACTTACATAACATATACGACACTAGCTGTGCCTCGCGGTTTCACCCGTAATTAAATAAAAAAAATAAACAAACACAGCTTGATGTTATATAGCATATAGTCTTCCTCAATAAATTAACTATTCAACACAAAAATCAATTTCCAATTGGAACCAGTAAGTAGTTCCTGAGATTAACGCGTTCAACCAAACAAACTCTTCAGCTTTATAATATTTGTATAGATTTTCCATGAAGAGAAAAAAAATCCCTGCAATAATGCTTAACATCGACAGTTCAAATCGTCAGCATTGCTGTTATTAACAACGTTGTAATTATGGCTTCCGGTTACATATTTATTTTCGCTTTATTCGCTGCAAACATTACGTTGAAATTTCGGAATCAAATTTACTGTTTTGTTCTTTTGTACGGAAATTACAGGCTTCGACTGAAACTATGGGTAACGTTTCATTCATACGAGATGTCAATTGGCTTTTACAATTGTCTGTTGAGAATTTTAAAAACCACTTCGAAGTTCGAGAGTATCACGAAAATACACTTTTCAATTCAATTCGAATTCAAAATAAGAACTGTTTTATCACCCGTGTAATATCTAATAAGAGGACCCTGCTTCTTAAGCCTCGTAAATTTTATGTTCATGACCGTAAGAAGTGACCGTGAGCAGTGATAGCGTAAT
The DNA here is from genome assembly GCA_018249875.1 of Cecropterus toxeus. Taxonomy (NCBI): domain Eukaryota; kingdom Metazoa; phylum Arthropoda; class Insecta; order Lepidoptera; family Hesperiidae; genus Cecropterus; species Cecropterus toxeus. Next base: position 221 of record DWNE01002132.1, on the reverse strand, counting down.
GGTTGAAACTCGGCCTCTCAATCGAGGATCCGGGGTTCGATTCCCAGGCACGGACCACTGATTTTTCTAAAATTATGTGCGTATTAAAATTTAATTATCACTGCTTTACGGTGAAGGAAACATCGTGAGGAAACCTGCACATCGGAGAGTTCTCATAAAAAAAAGAGTTCTCAAAGATGTGTGAAGTCTACCAATTCGCACTTGGCCAGCGCGGTGGACTA
>DWNE01002131.1:0-19688 GCA_018249875.1 Cecropterus toxeus | reverse complement strand
TTGAGTTTTACATGTAAATATATGAAAAAATCTGTCTCGACTTACGTCGTTTCGCTTTACGTCGCGTATTTCGAGAATCTAACATGCCGTAAGTACGAGGACTGCCTGTATTTGCTGTGCACTCGTTTCCGTAGAGTAGGTAAGAGACGCCGCATCTAAGCTCTTAATGAGCTGGATCGGTTTCCCGTCTCCCGGCCCAATTTGTTTCCTCCTCGCTTCATTACATTTCGTTTCGTGGGTCTTCTTCTTTAATATGAGCTAATTTCCGGAAAGTTTAAATTAGTTGTGAGATGTAATGATACTACAAGTTTTGGTGGCATATACGTGGTAATGTTAAATGATACGTGGTAACGGTACATGTGGTATAGGCAAGTTAAACGGTCAGTTGCATCTATGGGTGCTACCTCAAGTACTTGCAGATGGATTGTCGTTAAAAAGCTGATATTATATATTACTATGCTAAACTTATTATATCTTATGTCTCTTCAAACAGTACAAATCAGCTTAAAACTGCTGTTAAAATGTAGAAGTTAAAAGGTAAGTCCTTGACAGACATGTCGGGATGATTTAAGTTATAGAAGTGATCCTTTGATATTCTAACAAAACCTATGAAGAAAATATTAATATCCCCGCAGATCAAACACAAATATAATTTAAATAAGGCAATGTTTTGTGTGAATTCGTTTTATTACTTCCAGGTGGTAGAACTAAAGTAGTTCGACCGGGTAAGTACCACCGCCACACCTATTTCTAGCGTGAAACATTTTTTTGTGTATCGATGGAAGGGTGTGCTTACCGGCACACTTTTATATGAGGCGACCATCATAGTCCTCGGAAGTGGCAACTGTGACATCTGTGATTGACTTCAGATAGAACCCATGTTCTATTTGAAGTTGCTTACAGGTGTCCATGGGCGGCAGTGACCTCTTACCATTAGGTGGACATGTAGTCCACCTAATGGTAAGAGGATGCTCGTTTGCTACTTCAACCAGATAAAAAAAAATATCACATGCGGCTTAGCTATACTGTAAGTACTTTTAAAAGCTTTTTATTTAACTTGCAATGCTTGTACATAGGTATGCTTAGCTCAAATCTTGCAAGCTGAATTTAACCCACTTCTCAGTGAACGATTGAGCTGAGTTTTGGAACACACCTTTAGCTCTGATGCCAATGCAATTATATGTAATCAATATTTTTATATTCCACTGTTAGGTACGAAGTTTCCAAACAAATGAATTTAGATACATTTAATATTTGATGTTTTTTTTCATTAGTCTTTCTTTGTTACGAAGGAATATTAAGACCTTACTCGCTTCAGTAGACTTTCATTGTGAGTACGAGGGCTTCATTTTCTCTACAAATTCATGATATTCATACATTATCATAACAAAGGCAAGAACATAAAACACGCTTAGTTTTTGATAAATCCAGGTCTTGAATATCTAGTCAAAATAACTCATTATAATTTTATAACGTTAAAAAAATAAATTACACATAACTGAAATTTATGTACTGAACACTGGTACTCGTTTTTATACGACATCTAAATAAGACGAATGGAGACTAGACATAGAATTTAACTTGTAGTTACCAAATACCATCAGGTGGACTACATGTTCGTTTGCAACCTCAGTCTGATAAAAAAAATCTCTCAATAGATGACACTAATAACACAAGAAAGTGCTAGCTCTCTCTTCTACTTTGAAGCGCTTTCTATATATAGGTACAAATCCTCCCTCTAGTAGAATCAGAACCACTAAGAGTCGTTTTAATATAATTAGACTTAACTGGGAAATGTTTTGAAAATTGCCTTAAGCTAGGAAATACATAACTGTTTTGTAGAGAAAAAGATATTTTTAAATGTATGCATTCTCCTTTTCTTAACAATTATATGATGAAATTAGCATCAAGTATTCAGTAGCATGCACAAAGGACCCCTACAGGCTTCAAAGGAATACAAAAGAACAGAGACAGTAACAACGCAACTAATTAGCTGTGTATTTTTATTTGCTTTAGGTAAATCATGCATATATACTCGCAATATGAACCTGCACTGCCTTTTGTCGTCTGTTTGTTTTTGTTTGAAGCTATGTTGTGGTGCCCTGCTATATTTTATAATTAGACTGTTTTTTTAACTTAAGGAAATGTTGGAGGAAAAATCTTAACCAAAATTAAAAAATGTATAAAATAAATGGGCTGTAAATTCGTAACACATTAGCCATTACATTAAAGGGTGAAAAAAAATGCATAGATATTGTAACTTATATGAAACTGGGAGCGAGTTTCCGACAATGCAATGAGTTTTTAGTCAGTTTGTTGTTGTGTACTGTTGCATAAAATGACATCTGGGTGGGCCCCGATGAGCCAAGGCGCTCAGAAGACTCCAGTAGCGTTCCTTTGGAAATTCCGAAGTCCTCTTCGTAGCGCCGAGGACGGCCACCGGGGGTTTTTAGTGCGGTAAAAATCCCACATAACCTGGCGTCGCTACCACCTTTTGAAGGTTTTCCCCTCGATATAAAAAAGGAATTATTGACCAACACTTGTCGGTTGTTTTTATACCGTCCATAAATTGTCCGATAAGGCTTAACGACTGCGACGTACAATAATAACAACCCCTAATATGCTCTTCGACATAGCCTTGTGTTCTTCATTGTTCGCAAGTGATTTAGCAAGATTATCAGATCTTTGCTTTTATCCTTATATAGCCGTGATATGCAAGATCACAAGCGAAATAACATATAGTTATAGTCTGAATCATTTGAGTCGAAGTACATACAATACTTCGATTCGATCAAATGATTCAGACTATAAGAACATACAAATTGCAGTCCTATGATGCAACATCAACCCGATGAAGAGAATAATTATCTCCACAAAGAAACAAAACAAAAACTAAGTGTACATGGAATAACGCGTTTTTATTATTTAGTTTTATTTTTATAATAAAATAAATAAATAAACATATGCCTTTGGATCATGAGCATTCACACCCTTATTGTTTTTGCTACAAGTACGTGTTTCAGAATATCATTTAAGAAGCGTCGTCTTCAAATTTATTATTTTCGTCATAACACAATTTACGTCCAGATTTTTGTCACTTGTTCAGATACTTTTATCGGATTCTCTGCGAGGCATAATTGATAAATGAAAAAAAGAGAAAGGATCCTTCGACGCTAAATTGAATCAACGGCACTCAACAAGGGAGTCCTTCATCTTTATTATTTGGGAGATAAAAATAAAATACTGAATCCACGGCTTTCGCTTCGCGTTGATTCGATTGCAGGTACCTACACCGTCGTATTGTACTTATATTTAACTGTATACAGCTTCAGTTTTAAGTCCCATGCGTTTATTTTTAAGATAGAAAAACATAAAAAGCATTTATTTAAAATTTTTACCTATCCTTAATAAAAAAATAAGAGAAGGACAAATATGGAAGACGTATCAAAAATTAAACTTTTTACATTTAGCATAAGAAGTAAACTACTTATTACTAGTAAAAAAAATCATCTATAAAATTTAACAACTATATGACACATGCAAATGAACGTAGCCATAACATTTAAATAATTGTCACACAAACAAAAAAATACAGATGAAGAATTTGTTGAGAACCTCCTCCTTTTTTCAAGTAAGTTAAAATGCAAGGTTCTATGTCATAACCATAGACCTATAATGACCTGACGTACGTATATAACTACTTCAATGCCGTCTATATATCTCTATCTTCACAACAGTATATTCTAATTCGATAGCTAGTGAAATATGACTCATAGTCCCCAAATTTAAGTGAAAATGATACTATGCTGCTAGACCCTAGATCTATAAATCCCTTGGGTTATAATCTAAAATCCTATTCATAATGTCACAATAAGCGGATGTAATGTATTTAATGACATACATAATTGAATTTCTGGGTATCTCATTTCAAGAACCCTGTGGTAAGGACTCCGTCACACACAACCACTCATAAATCGGTAAAGGTTTTTTTAACACATTCAAGTAGCAACCGAGCATGCTGTCCACCTGATAGCAAGTAATGCCGCTCATGGACATCGATATGAAACTACATATACAACAGAGGTTCTGGCTAAAGTCGATCACGGATGCGTTGCTACTCCCAAAAACTGAGATGGTCGCCCATATATGTATAAGTGAGCCGGCAACCATACCCTTCCTACGAAACGCAAGAACTGCTTCACTAGAAATACATAGGTGTGGCGGTGTTACCTTCCTGGTCGAACTACACTGGTTCTTCCATCTTTTAAATACTTGTGTGTACTTTGTACATTCGTATATATTATTTTGTAAACACAGTTTACTTAAAAATATATATACAAAAAGGTACGAAATGGTGTTAATAAACTAAACTTTCGGAGAGTAATACATGGCTCATACGTAGAATTGTTTTAAGCTACTCAGTTCGTAGATGGGTGCTTGATTAAAACTATGTAATAAGTAATTAAATAAAAAATAAATGTTAACATATAGAACGTTGGTTTCTCTACCATTATTATTGCACCAACTGTTTATAACATTTAAACCATGGAGCAGTTCCAATTGATTGCGTATTGCCCAAAATAATTAGACATCATCAGCGTACATTAATTATTTAATAAATCAAATATTTAATGAAATATATCGTGTGATGCCGCCCTTATCGCGCCGGGTACCGCTTACCGGAAATTAATTAAATCCACAGACATCTTGCGACGACATTATTCAGTGTTTGAGGACTGACAGACAGATGGGACCTCTTAATTAAAATTTGTAAATAGCATGATAGGCCCCCGCTAAAAGTGGATTGTGCTAACGCATTAATAATTACGTTCTTGATTGATCTTTCTTTGTTGTAAAATTAATTGTTTGAACCTACCCTTTCGCATCCTTTTTGTTACGTTTATCGCGCGCGATTCTTTTTGTACTCATTTTAAATTTACTATGGCCTTTTAATACGAAATTAATGTATGTACTATTTTAGTAACCTTTTATCTTATTTATTGTATCAGAGGCTGGCTAAATTAGCTTGCGGACAAGCCAATATGGTTTATGCAAACCTTTATGATTTAAGTCTTTGTAAATTTGTTTGTATTAAATAAATGAAAAAAAAATGTTGGATATTTATTGAGAACCCGAAATAATAGTTATATTCGAGTTATTTCAACGCGCACCGTAAGTTCAAATAACTGAAAAGTATCGTATCAAATTTATTAAATAACACAATTTCGTAAAATTTCTCAAATAGGCTGTATTATCAACATGTCAACCCATTAATGTCTCATTCCTGGGTAGCGTCCAACAAAAGGCTCTTAAAATATTAGGCTATAGTCTCAGCATACATATAAATTAACCATGTCTGTATATTTAATAAAAAATTGTCCAAAATTAAAGCAAATCATTATGCAGTTTGGAAATACCTTTGAAAAAGCTGGTGTAAGTGGTAATTTAGAATCTGGACTGTTAATGTTAGAGACACAATTCATATCACAAAGCTGTGTTCTCTTTTAATATTTTTTGTATATGTAGCCGCATAAATATAATTTATGATATAAAATAACATAACAGCCCTTTACATATAAATAAAGGCATTATATTCCAAAAAACATAGCCCAACACCAATCTTTCTGAGCACAATAACAAAAAAGTTTCACTGAAATGAAACTACGATGAGAGTATTAAAACAAAGCCGGATTCGTACAAAAAAAACTCATTCATGAATGAAAAGGTGAGATCTATAGATAGTCCCTATTGCTTTCATTGTTTCACTTCCGTTTTACGTCAAATTTTAATAACTCAGATTTTTGCAGCGCCGTGACGGAAAACAAATTTTACAATAAATAAACGTTTATATACGTTTTATTTACTTTTCTTATTTGTGTTAATCATAAAAAATATCAACAAACTATATGCAAGTTCAGTTCTGAAAGCCAGACGAGGAGGCTGTAAAACAATTTATAAAAAAGGTTGCACCTTCCAATTTTCGACAAAATGGCATTGTGATTCGATCAGCCATCAATTTTGGACAACCTCATAACAAATCAAATCACCATATTCCCTTTAACACTTCTTGTCAACATAAGATTTAAGTTATAATCTATCTCTTTTCATTTAATCTATATTCCGATATTAATACTGGTCAAATCCAATTAGGAAAACGTCCAATTAGTTACCGAAAAAATTAAAAGGCTGACGCATGTCATCGGCCTAAAAAATTACAAAAGTAGTTTATTTTTGATAACAATCATTATGTATATTTTAAAATAAGGTACCGTATAATATTCGTTGTAAGATATAATAATTTAAAATATTTTTAATACTATATTAGTAAGATACTAGTGTTCTTAATGTGATCTAAAACATTACATATTTGTCTATTATTCGTAGCTTTGGTGGCTGCTAAAATGATTGAGACGGGCAGCGCTGATAATGAAAAACCCTGTGATAACCCTGATACAATTTCCGCAAATGTTGTTAACAGCATAACGGTAAATAGCACAAAAATATGTATATACATATATTCTTAATTTTATGTATAATTCGATTTCATACTTATTTTTACGTTTCTTTTAATGTAAAACAGACTTCAACATTTTATTCACTATTAGAAAAACATTTCATGATATTTCATAAGATTTTTTTTATGTATTAATTAATTGCGGCGCCTACGATCAAAAGATGGATGTAAATGTTATTGTTTCTTTCAGTATCTTGCTGTAATCATCCATCAAGTTATTATCTTTTCGAGATCCAGTGCTGGACATAGGCCTCCCCTAAACGGCGTCACTTCAACCGGTCATATCCCTTCTGAATCCAACGGTTTCCCGCTGTCTTCTTCAGGTCATCGTTCCGGGGGGTGAAATGTGCTCCTTTTGCCAAAACGTGGACGCCACACGAGCACCTTTCTTCCCCATCGGTTATCAGTCCTTCGAGCGGTGTGGCCGGCCCGTTGCCCCTTCAGTTTGCAAATTTTAGAGCAATGTCGAGCTATGAATCATGTCAAAATAACAATATTTCTATTCTATACAATAACCAACTATTACTTACAGCGATGAATAAATTGTAATCTATTATTTATATCGATTATATACTGCTATTCTGTTGTATTACTTTGTTCTCATCACACTAGCAAAGAAACATTACGACAGCATGTTAATTTAATGTGCGCAGTTTTTATAAGCTGTGTCAGTCAGAAGATGCGTCGGGCGTGAAGGCGATTCGCAATTAATTCACTTCATATAAAAAAGATGACGAGACGCAATTGCTTCACTACCCTGTACTATCTATAAAAATACGCATTCTACACTCATAGCATGGACACACTCAAAGACGAATACATGAACACCCACATCCAGAACAGAAATCTAAATTCATTATTCAGATCTCTATTTGACCGGGGATCGAATGCTGAATGCATTCATTCATCATGACACGGGTCGTCGAATAAATTAAAAAGACTGCATCCAATGCCTTGTCCACGCCTTACGTCTCTTCCATGTGTCCTGCTTTACATAAAACATCTTTACTTAACAAAGAACTGCAGTCCCCATGAGTTAAGTGGAAACGTTCATGTCGTTATTCATTAAGGAAGCCTTCTCGGTCACTATTGTACACGCCTCCTTGTCTGCTCATTAGTCCTAATGAGAAGACAAGAAGTTGCCTTATTATCTATATATTTTCTCATTATCTCCCTATTTGAGTATTGCTTGTGATGTATCATGTTCATTGAAGCGTGTTTTACAATATTATAAATGCGAGAGTTTGTGAGAATTGATGAATGTTTATTATCTCATTAAGCTAAAAGTACTGATCGGATTTGGATAAAAGTCATATAGATCGATTATGATATGGATTAATACATAAGATTAACTTTGGAAACGAGTCCTGCGCATGCGGAACCGGAAACTGCTTTATCGCATTTAAACAGGTAGGTACAGGTTAGGTGTTGCAATTTTACAGTCGAAAAATTTACTCTTTGCAACATTTGTCAGCATTACATAATACGTATTTCTTGTCTTTGGTGGATGTTTAACATATTAAATATTAAACATTTTAATATTTTCTTAAACAAAAATACAGATTTTATAAATATAATTTATAGGCAAGGAAGTGTTAAAATTTCGATCTTAGGAAGTAGAATATTATGCTAGTATATATGAGTAAAGTTTAAAGCTGTTGCTTTAACTTTGATCGAATCTCCATTGTAGCATTATTAACCGTAAGCGGCACTTATGCCATTTGTATTTTTGTTTGAAACATATTTGCAACGAGTTTTCTTAATAGTAAACGGATCTCGAAGTATATAAATTGAATAATAATTTTTACACACCTTTATGTTGTTACCCTGTGCGGTAATATTGAAATAAACATCGCGTTGATTAATTAGTCGTGGCAACGCGATTTGATAAACAACTAAGATTTAAGTTTTTTAAAACTCAATCATGCAAGTGTAAATGTGAACTGTACCATTAGTACGAGTTTGTCTTGTTTTTTCCAGACAAGATTGAGTCTTGTTTCTGCCAAAAATGCCCTCTGTAAATTTTAGTTCCGAAACAAGCCGCTAGGGGCGCTGCATGTAGATGTATGGGCAGAAACAAGACTCAATCTTGTCTGGAAAAACAAGACAAACTCGTACTAATGGTACTGAACACCGCACATTGCCCGCAATTGCTGATTCTATTACGATAAATCTGGTTGACTATAATGTCTCTTTTACTTTGATATCGATTGAATACACCAATTGCTTGTTTGTTTACACATTTCTTTATATTTAGAACAATAAAACATAAAAGAGAACAGTACAAAGGCTTTGTTTGTACTAAATAATTTCGTAAAAATGATTTCTATAACACAAAATGGAATAAAATCGCACCAACAATTCCTGAAATTAGTTTTATGCCGTTTTGACTATTACAGGAGACTATCAAAGACGACGAGGACATCGCTCGCTCCGAAGCCACATTCAGATACACAGTCCAAAACATAAGCCAACTGAAGGAGCAGGTGCTTTCCGAGCCGTGTTACGTGAGGTGTCTTCCATGGCGAATCCTAGTGTTAATTCGGCACACAACCACACCGGACAGGCAGCAGCAGAAAGCTCTTGGTATCTTCCTTCAGTGTAACGGAGACTGCGACTCCCCTGGCTGGTCTTGCTATGGTCTCGGACAGCTGAAACTCCTCTCGTATAAACCGGACGGCGAACATTTGTGTAGGAAACTTCATCACATGTACCATCCGTAAGCAAGCTTGTTTAATAAATGTTCTCCAAATGAAATCAACCCACGTGGCAGAGCGGTTACCATGCCGGTCTAACTCGCAGTGGGTTCCAGGTTCGATCCCCGGCCAGGCAGATATCTGAATGTTGAATTTAGATGTCCGTTCTGGGTCTGGGTGTTTGTTTATTCATATTTGTGTGTGTGTTCATGGCACCCATGATACAGGAGAAAATCCTAATGTGGGGCTATGCCTGTAGAAAGCGTTTCGTTTTGTTGAAATACAGAAGTGCTGTAGATCATTGTTTTGTCTATCCAATAATCTCTTTATTTGGCCAAAACTGTGTGACATAATTCAGTACCTATAAAGGTTGCAAAGGTTTGTTTGACTAAAGCGCTAACACTTTAAATAATGAGTCATTCCGTTTAAACATGTTCTGTTTTAATCTGGGGGCTCTAGTAATGCAAACTCTTCATAATATTCTCTGTGAAGATATATACAATTCCCTGTGTAGTTGACATCATCTGTACATATAAATGGTAGCACAGAAACGCCCGAATCGCAAAAATTGATCCTCGACATATTATTTGAATAGCCGTAGAGCGAATATGGATCTCTTTGCCTCGTTTCGTGAATTACTTAAGACCTACTTAAAATATCATTTGCGTACTTATTTATTTGAATTTACTTTTAAAAATATTTAATAGTAACAGAGGGGACTAATTTAAGCACACTTTTTATTGTATACAATATATATATGTACCTATGTGTATTGTACAATAAATGTTTATTATCTATATTTAATATATGAAAATAAGATTGTGTGGGTCTATTTGTTTCTACTCAATAATGCAAAAACCACGATTTACATGAAATTGTACAGGAATTTAGCTTTTTATCGGGTTAACCTACTTTTGATTTTTTTCACTATTTATTATTTTTCACTATTTAAAGGTAACTTATATTTTACATCCCGAAGCGAAGAACGGATCCTAGTACTTCAGCTAATACGAACAATAAAATCATCATGTGATTTTTTATTAGCAGTAATTTACTACGTTTTCATTAGAATATATTTCTTTAAAAATGTTATTTTAGGAAGGAAGATGACTGGGGATTCGCGCATTTTATATCCTGGAAGGATTTAATGGATCCTGAAACCGGCTATGTCAAGGATGATTGTGTTTCTATCGAAGCACACGTAGTCGCAGAAGCGCCTCATGGAGTCTCGTGGGATTCTAAGAAACATACTGGCTACATTGGTATGACTTTAATCATTACTGACAAATCAAACACTTACTGATTTAAATTTAAGCAAATAAAGCAATATTAACTTAGTGGTATGAAATTATGTTTTGTACTCAAGGTATATGAACCTTTCATTGTATTTTGCAACAGGTTTCCAAACACCTAATTAATTACTAATGCAAATTGCTTAAAATAACTACTTTGTAATCAATCACAAAATAATACTTGGTAATCATTGCCTCTTCTATGTAGAAACACTTAGTTATTATATCAATAAATTTTCTATATAACTTTAAAGTAGCGTATGAACCTGCAGTTCACCTGATGGTAAGTGTCTACTATTGTAATCAATTCTACATGAATCAGAGGTTCTACCTGAAGGCAACAAGGCGTTGCCACTTCTAAAGACCAAGGCAATTTTGGACTTAAGCCAACTGGTATCCACACATTTCAACATATGAAGTGATTTACGTACGAAATAGGTATGACTGTGGTAACTCCTCGGTCGGATCGTACTGGTTCTATCACATTCCAGAAATCGTAGTCGTAGTCAATGAATTATTATCCTACTGCCCTATCCTCGCAAGATAAAAATGAAGAAGTAGTTTAGGCCATAGTCCACCGCGATGTGAATCCGTAAACTTTACACTCCTTCAGACATTTTTCAAAAAACTCTCAGGCGTGTAGGTTTCTTTACGATGTTTTCCATTACTGGAAAGTAGTCACAGTTAAATTATAATACGCAAATTATTTTGGAAAAATGAATGGCGCGTGTCTAGGATTTTAACCTCGGTCCCTCACTTGAGAAGCCGAGGCTCAACCATTCGGCAATCACTGCTAAAAACCTCCTAAAATCAAGCATTATTAAATCGTTTTCTTCAACTCCAATAGGATTGAAAAACCAAGGGGCAACTTGCTACATGAACTCACTCTTACAAACTCTGTTCTTCACTAATGTGCTTCGCAAGGCGGTTTACAAGATCCCGACGGTGGGGGACGACAGTTCCAAGTCGGTGGCTTTTGCACTACAAAGAGTTTTCTATGATCTCCAATTTTCCGATAAGCCAGTCGCTACTAAGAAACTTACAAAAAGTTTCGGATGGGAAACTCTGGATTCGTTCATGCAACACGATGTGCAGGAATTTCTCAGGGTGCGTTATGGAATCTTTTTATATATTTTTAATTATAGTGAAGTAGCAAACAAGCTGTCCAGCTTTAAGAAATCAAATTAATAACTGTAATCTTGGAGTTTTATGTAAGGTTGATTACAGACCGCTGAAGACAAAGTTTGCATGCAATGTATAAGTGCCATAATAATATAGGCAAGGTGGCCATACATATTCACGGCCTAATTGAGCTCCCTTTAATTAAATGGGAACATTAAAATTATAGGTACATATCATATGTGTTATTATAAATAATCAACGTGCATATACCTTAATCCAGTAATAATAATGACTACTACTATATTAACAGTAGCCAAAATATTAATAACTAAAGGACACATTATGTCCAGATTTTTGTAAAAGTGTTGTTATCAATAATATATTTTTTCAATCCAGAATAAATATAAATATTAATAAAGGTACGGTATGCATTCTTAAATTTCTTTGACGGTTTTTCGGTGACGACCCGCGTGGCCGAGCAATCACTATACCGGAGGTTTCTAGGTTCGATCTCAGGCCAGACAGATATCTGAATGATGAGTTTAGATTCTGTTCTGGGTCTGGGTGTTTGTGTATTCGTCTTTGTTTGTCCATGTTAGCCACGACACAGGAGAAAATCCTAATGTGGGGGTGTGAAGTAATGATGTATGAGTGTAAAAACCGTTTGTTTTTTCAAATAACAGAATAAAAATATTATTTTATCCCTATACATACCGTAAAAACTGTTTATCTACATACGAAACATTAGAGTATACAACTAATAAACTGTGTTATGTTAAAGATATTGTTAGACAAGTTGGAAAACAAAATGAAAGGAACCGTAGTGGAAGGAACCGTGCCGAAATTATTTGAAGGGAAAATGACTTCTTTTATCAAATGTAAAAATGTTAATTGCACCAGCACCCGTGTGGAAACGTTCTATGATATTCAACTTAGCGTCAGGGGGAAGGATAACAGTGAGTCTTCAGCCTTTACATTAGTTAGCGTAGGATTAAACTGTATGTACGTTTTTTCCTTGAAATTTTACACCGCGGGTAGATAAAATTATTGGAAATAAAAAAAGTCGCCAGAGCAGCTACTATAGGATTAATGGTGTAAAAAAACGTCTGTTTCTGATGTAAATGTTGACTACATTTACACCAGAACAGAACAGTATTTTTACACACTTCACATCAGGAGTACGACTGAAGTTGGAAGAGATAGTTTTTCTTATATTTTTTCCTCAATGCTTAAGCACATAAATCAATTACTTATTTTATTTGGTTGCATTTATTCCTGTTGGATTCTATTCTAATTGGCAATTAATCACGTAAAATATATACATGTGCTCCTATTATCTGATAAATTAAAATCAATCAAAGGAAAGTCTCTCTAAATAATACAAATTTAATACTTTAATAACTATCTAAAGTATTAAGAGTATTTTATCACTGTTCAGTATTAATTATGTGAAATAATACAGTCGAAAGACGAAATCAAAGTAATCGAATAATGAAAAGGAAAGTTCCTGCAAAAAATACAAATCGGCATGTATGTATTAAAGTGCATTGGTGCATTATGGTGTATTAAGGCAGATTCGAGAGTCCTATTAACCACAATTTCAGTATACGAGTCGTTCAAGGACTATATCAGCACGGAATTGCTGGAGGGTGAGAACAAATACGACGCGGGCGAGCACGGGTTGCAGGAAGCGGAGAAGGGTGTCCGATTCGACGTTTTCCCACCAGTGCTGCACTTACACCTCATGCGGTTCCACTATGACCCACAGAGCGATGCATCCATCAAGTTCAATGATCGGTTAGTTATACCTTTGGCCACAGGGCAATATGAATATAGTAATGACATGACCACTTCCACTATGACTTGCAATATGACTGGACATAATATGATCATGGACAAGTACTTTACCACTGCACTATTTGAGTAGCATCATAATATAAATAATGTGCACTTTTAGTACGAAACTAATGATCAATAAGTTTAAATATTTTGGTTAGAGCACAGACAACCTACCCTCGAGATATGTAATGTAAGACGCTTAATTCTGCATTGCAATTGCTCAAATGCGCCAATGCGAGTAGTCATTGCTATTGATCCCAAATATTAATCTTACTTCTATTGGAATCTAATGCCATCAAGTTACCGTACATGCAAAAAATATATCTATAAGATTTATTGTTGAACTCAAACGATACTCAATGACTTACTTAATTTAAATAAGGTTGTTTGTTTTTATTTGTCTAGTTTTTCGACTTTATTTTCGGGTTAAAAAAATTCTTATCTATTATTGTAACTTGTATCTATGTATATCGATACGATATCGATCATTCGATATTGTTTTGGTAGCGTAGTGTATATCTAATGTTTGAACCTAACGACGTAACTATAACTTTTGTGTCTAAAATATTAGTAAATCAGTATCGCTTGAGTATTGAGATGGTTTTATTTTGATTTGAGGATTTTGTCTGTTGTCACTGAAGTTGTAAGGTGAGCCTTACAACTTCAGTGACAACAGACACGGCATTTACAGTGAATGAATGAATGAACGAATGAATAAATGAATATTTATTTTGCAAGTGGCCAAAACAACCTCAATAGATATACGTAATTTACTATTCTTATAGGTTCGAATTTTACGAAGAAGTAAATCTCGATCCATATCTTCAAGAGATACCACAGATACCGGCGCACTACACTCTTCACGCGGTGCTGGTGCACTCAGGAGACAACCATGGCGGTCATTACGTTGTTTTTATTAATCCGAAAGGCGATGGAAAGGTAACTTTTCGGCTTCAGATAAATCTATTGCGTTCTAAGAAATTAATTTTTGTACGTGACCCTTGCCTTAATGCGTGCCTATAAAGGTCCGTTTATAAGCACGCAGCTTTAATTAAGTCTTACCATGTTTTGAGGTAGTGACTTATAACCATAATTAGACCATTTAATTAAGTTAGAACATTTAATGTACTGCAAGTTTTTGCCAGGTGGTAGAACCAATTCAGTTCGACCTGGTAGGTAGGACCGCCGCACCTATTTCTAGCGTGAAGCAGTACTTGCGTTTCGGTGGAAGGCTGTGGTTGCCGACCTATGTATGAAGCGACCGCCTTAGTTCTAGGGAGTTGCAACGTATCTGTGATTGACTTCAGCTGGAATCCCTGTTCTATATGAAGATTCTTACAAATGTCCTTGGGCAGCAGTAACCACTTACCATCAGGTGGACTACATGCTATTTCATACTTATAAAAAAAGTATTCGTAGCGTAAGACTATGTAACATCGGATGTATTGCGAGCTTATACAAAAATATTATACTCGCTCATAAAATACTACTAGGGTTGTCGACGTTTCGTCGACAAAATATGGTATTTTTCTAAATTATCTACAAAAATATAGTACTCGTAAAAAACATACAGTATTATGCAAGACAAAACATGTACCTACACAAAAATATACTTATTTTAATAAATCTGTTTCAAGTAAAAGTAACTTGCTTCTATTAAAATTAATGTAAAGTACGTATTCGTAAACTTTGAATTTGGAAGTAATTGATTTATTTGTAAGATTTCGGTGTCTAAAATAAAGTATTTTTGCGTTATATATGCAATAGTATATAGTACGCAGACCAGAAATATAATACAATATTATATATTATAGTACGGTTGGCAACCCTAAATCCTACTTACAATAGTAATATTTAATCTTACATTCAAATACGTTACTGGCTACGGTAAATAATATCGTTTTGCTTAATTAAGAACGTCGTCTGCATATTTAATTATTCATAATTATTTATGGGCTTTATTATGAAAAGGGCTTGCACTTTATGATTGTTTTCTTATGTGACAGTAATTTAATGGATCTGTACAAAAAAAAAACCTGAAAAATACATGCACAAAGCGTTCTAGTGCTAATTGAATTAATTTTAACAAGTTTATGATCATACGATGTTGTATTTAGGTGGTAACTCGCCTCTGTAAGTGTTTTTCTGTTTGCAAATTGTATAGAAATAAAACAAAAAAGTGATTTCTTACTGCTATATGAACTTCACCTCCTTCCACACTAAAAGTCAGGCTTATAAATCCCAGAAAAGTGTGAAATCCCAGTTTCTGACTTCTATGAACTATATTTTTTGACAATACATTACGATGTTGTGCCTGAAAAGTTATTCATGATATATGCTGGTACCATTTACAAGCATGGTACCATTTTTAGCGTGGTATGCTGCGGTTTAAGCTCTTTTTAATTTAAGGGAAGATCAGATATGATATGAGTCGATAATGTCTAATCAATTTTTTCCTTTTTATTTCTCTTTCTTTTCTATTTTCTTCATTTCTTTTACTCTTCTGGCTTTCTTAGTTTTGTTTGCTGTTTCTCTAATAGTGGTGCAAATTCGACGATGACGTAGTGTCGCGGTGCACAAAACAAGAGGCGCTCGAGTACAACTTTGGGGGGAAGGAGGACGCACCGTACCTGGCCAGGAAGGCCACCAGCGCCTACATGCTCATTTACATACAGTAAGATTCTTATTTGCAACACCTATACCTTTGACCTAATACTATGCCCAAGACTTTTTATAACAAAAAAAATATTCCGGGAAATTTCATTTATTTTATTATCTTTTATTGTCTTAACTTTACTATACTAGAGATTATAACATATTTATTTGCCTAAGATGATGCGTTAATATCATATTCTTTCAAGACTCATGACAGTGTAATGACGGTGTTATCATAATTCTTACTAATATTATAAATGCAAAAGTTTGTGCGGATGCATGTGTGTTTGTTACTCTTCAATGCAAAAACTACTAGTCGGATTTCGGTAAAATTTGGCACATACATAGTTTATGATCTATATAAACACATACAGTAGGTACAAATTGCCCTGATAGACACTTGTCTATTTTGTCACTAGGTTATGCGTCCAAGTGGACGCAGCTGCGGGTATAACCTAGTGATCAATATTTTAATTTAAAGTATGATATTGTAACCAAAGATTGGAGGAATAGTTAAATACTCAATTACATTAACATCCCTATTAGAATCATTTAATAACGAATCAGTTTGTTGAATAAAAAAGTTTGTTAGAACGAAAATTCCTGCTATCGCAAGGAAATACTGGGCGATGGTTACAGTGTATGAGAAAACCTTAAGATAACGTTCACAGTTACACATCGAAATAATTCGGTGGTTCACAGAGCCCATCTGATTCTGAATTTATACAAAAAACTAAATAAATGTAATTTGTCTAAAATATATTTAGTCGATTTTTACTTGTTTTTGCAGAACATCTCAACTAAAGTATGTGTTACAAGAAGTGACTGAAAACGACATTCCGACTGATCTTTGCGAGCGTATCAGCGAGGAGATGCGATACGAGATGGTAAGAACATGTAAATATCAACCTTATACGCGACAGACGACGGTTTATTCTCATATATATTTTACATATAAACAATTGTCGCTTCGTATTACAGGCGGCAGAAAAATAAGGTGCAGAAAAATTAGGTCTGACACATCCGTGAGTTCTGCGAAGTATTATTCCAAGATATTCAGCGCTTTAAAACAATTCTTCACTTTTCAGGCCTTAGCCGGCTCTAAATATAAAGGGAGGTAATCCGATACTCACATTGAAGCCAGATAAAACAGTAAAGTAACTTTAGTACTTAAAAACACTTTCGAATTAATGCCGATGGCGATTACCTAATGTAAATCGATCGAGTGTTTTATGTCTGCATAGATTTTACTTTGTGTATATTTTGTTATAATTATTTATGTACCTCTGTTAATAAAAAGTTTGCCATTTATTTTTGTCTTTGTACGATGTTTGTCTCGATTAGTTGAGTACTAACACCCGGGAAACTTTTGTAAGAAATTGTATTCCTACTAAGTTCGCGCTTTCACCCGCGTTAATTAGAGAACAATCTATTATGAAAACTATTTTAAGAACCTCACGCTATGATCATTAACGGTAAATATAGTAAACAATACACGTTCTTCTGACGTACTTGGATAAAACGAAATATTTCTTCCTTGTTATCTTAAGATGAGATTAACATGTACATTAGATTACGACGATTATGAAGATTGTAATCTTAGCAGATTAGTAACTTACAGACCAGCTTAATCTAATATATTGGTAAATGTGAGATAGAAATTTAAAGCTATTTGTTTTGTCTGTTTAAAAAATGGCTTTATGCTTCCAACTATAAATCTACCGTGAAAACGCGATAAATTTAGCTCCAATTACGGATAGCGCAAATCCTTTACCGGGATAAAACCATACGGATTTACTAAACGCACGTCTAATGAATGTAGTCTGCTTAGCCAAGGGTTACATGGTCAGTTAATATTGTGATACCATCAATATCTGTTTATATGTAAACGTATCAGCAGCTTTATTAAAAAAGGTATGAATTTTTTGTGATCTATCATTGCTCGTCAATATTTGTAGATAACACAGCGTATTTTCGCTCAGACTGATGTCTGACGCTTAGACTGGCGTAGGCGCACGGACAACATGCTTTATGACGCAACGATGTAATTCAGGATATAGGTAGTTATAAGCCATTAACTGCTAAATAAAAGAAATTTTCCCGGAACTTGTTGCGGTAGAAGAAATGTTTCTACCGCGACCAGTTCTCATCTACATCTCCCGTCATGACCAAACTAGAAAAAAACATAAATGGGTATAGTCTAGAAAATGTCTCGCAAAAAAAACAATAAATTGACATCATAATACTTGGAATAAACGAATCCTGCCGGCGAGATAAAATTGCAATAAAAGTAATTACATAAAAAAGCAGAGACAATGAATTTATTTGAACTTGATGTCAATTGCCTGTTATTTTACAATTTTATGCATAGTTTGGGTCATTGAAAGCCCGTAGTGACAGACATTCTTTATTCACCCGGATGACGTGGTCAGTATGTAAATGGCACTGTTGAGTGAATAGCAAGACCTGGAGCCAGCGAACGGTAAAACTGTTGAGTTGATTAATATGAAGGGCCTCGAAATGGTTCCAAACGATACTAAACTATGACGAGAACCCGACAGAGCTTAGTGGATGCATTGCGTCAGTTCACATTAAATCCGCCTAAAATCTTTACAGTTTAACAACTGCTTGGTCTTGTCGCTGCCGACTAATAGAAAATAAAGAGTTTTCATCTGATTAGGTCAGACTAACAGACTAATTATTGTAGATTGTTAAGTCTTGCTATTAAAATTAAAAGCAAGACTTAACAATCAGCGACCGTTAATACTGTCGGATGAACTTTATGTTAAAGCTCATATTTTTTTTCAAGTAGCAAATGAGCATGAAGTCTAATGATAGGTGGTCACTCCCTACAGATATCTGTAATTAGTTACATAGAAAATGAGCGTTCTATCTAAAGTAAATCAAATTTGCATATCCACTTCCGAGGACTAAGATGGTTGCTACATATAAAACGCATAAACGCTTTCTACACTCATAGCTCCACAGTAGGATTTCCTCCTGTGTCGTGGGTCACATGGATACACAAAGACACAAACACCCAGACCCAGAAAAGAAATGTACACTCATCGTTAACATTTCTGTCTGGCCGGGGATCGAACCCGTAACCCACTGCGTGTCAGACCGGTATGGTGACCGTTTTGCCACGCGGGTCGTATGAATGTGAGCCGTCAACCACATCGAAATACCAAAACCCGGCAACGGGGGCAAAAGTCAACCCTCCCTTTCAGCGCAGTCTTATGTCCCGGCTTGAGCTTTAGGCTCGCCATTAAAACCGGTGAAGCTGTAAAGACCAGTAGGGACAAAAGCAACGACACAATTGCCAAAAAAAAAACACTGATATACAAGAACTGTTTCATGATACAAATAGGTGTGGCCGCGGTACCTCCCCTATCGAACATATTCATTCTACTACTTTGCACATACGTATATAGATATGTGTATACATATAGACAAATTAGAAAAAGTAGCGCAAAACTTTAATATATCTAAACGATTATACGCATAAAGGCAACTATAGCGTAGCGAAAAATCTGAGTCTATGCCTCAAACCCTCATTATTAGCAAAGG
>DWNE01002130.1:0-19691 GCA_018249875.1 Cecropterus toxeus | reverse complement strand
AGAATTAGCAAATAATTTTTGATGACGGCGACAAATATTTTTGATTTTTTTAATTTATGTCTCATAAAATCTATATTGTCTTGTACAAATTGGGCAGTTTACGTATCTACAAGTAACTATTAGGCTTAAAAGATTGTGTGCATATTTAAAGTATCTTTTATAGAATTCATATAAATGCAAAAGACTATATATAAAAAGGACAATCAAAAAGGCTTTAAAATTCATTAATATGCTAAATATGAGTACAATATCTTAAACTTTTGACAACACAAGCACAGTGAACCATTAAAATGTTATAAATATTCCAAATACAAATATCACAACATTTTCTTAACTTACAACTTATATCTTTACACATACATCTTAGCAATACACATCAATAGTTAAGTATTTAGATGCTTATACATAAATATATTACAGTATCTAATATCAGTGCCAGATCTATATATTTTTCAGAAACAATAAGAATATTTAAATTGTACAAATAACAGAGATTCTAACATTGGGTACATTTAGTTGCATTTTACACACCAGGTATAAAATAATAAATGGCATTCAGAATAAAATATGGCCACTGGGAGAGTACAGAATCCTTAGACATAAATTACATAAAAAGATCAATCAAATATTATCTATTGAGACGAGTATTAAAAATATAAATTAGCTTAAAATAGTACATACTATAATAATATGCCCTTACGTTAATATTGAATAATATTCACTGAAAAAAAATAAAGCTACCTAGTGTTATGGAACCGATACTTTACAGTCTTTTTACATAATACATCTGTTTTTAATCTGAGTATTTTAGAATAAATTAAAGCTTTTTTTACAAAATATATGCTGTTTCAAATAAATTACGTAAATGCAATTAAATCGTAACTCACGTTATCATATAGTCAGCATATGGATGTAGGATCACCTTCCATAGTGCATGCTACATTATCTAATTTATGAGCTAGGTGCATTTTATTTTCTAAACCTAAAATAATTTGTTCTCTGTATTTACTGACATAGATGTACAACTCTTTCAAAGCAGACAAAGTATCAAATTCATTCAACTGTTCCACTGAAAGTTGTTGCATTGAAGTACTTAGCTCTTGGTCGGTTACTTGAGGTAATTGAGATACAGCCTGATAAAATTGGATAACCATGTCTCTATAAGTGGGCAAATCTTTTGCAAACAGCAATTTATTGGATGGAGAATCTTTGCAAAGGCGATGTTCACTCAATGAACAAGCATCCATAAAAGTTTGAGCAATCACAGACAATGAGGAATCAACTGTCGCTGTTTTATTAATATCGAATATGAAGTCTGGATTTTTGATCAAGTTCACCCAAAATCGCAAAGGTAAACTGTTCGATTTCCATGCATGTACAACTTCTGGATTCATGATGCCGTGGGCTCGGGCAGCGTCATCAAAGAGATCAAATAGCCATTTTACAGCAGGAGGGAGTACTTCATTTACTGTTAGTATTGTACCAAAGAAGTCATCAACAAACTTATGTACTGTGCCTTTTGTGGATAGAAGTCTAGTAAGAAATATTTCTGGTATGGCTTTATGACTGTGTTCAGAGCTCTTGTTCACAATGTGTTGGTATTCAATAGGTTTCACCAAATGGTAATAATGAACATTTTGATCAGTTATATCGCTCTTGTATACTCTTATGTGAGAATTTGAACAATATATGCCAGTACAATTTTTGCATGGTATTTTATATGGTGTGTTAAAGCTATCATTCTGACGTGATATTAGAGACATAACGGCAGATTCCTTAACGCCGTAATGAGCTAATGTGTTTAATTTTCTCCACCCATTAACAGTTTTTGTAGTAACATCTTCGTCTTGCAGAGTCACATGCCCACCTCTTCCATGACGCCATTCTAGATCAACTTCATGGACGGAGGGGCGCAATGAAAATGGGGTATTTTTAAATAAAGCATCCAATATCTTGGACTTTACCTGTGATATACTATCACAATCCAAAACTTTACATTGAACTTTGTCATCAAAATCTTCCTGTACTACATGTAAAGTTACAGTTTGATAATCAATTTGTTCTTTTAAAAGTTTCTCTTCTGATAATGAATATCTAGCTTCATGAGTGATAGCATCGACAACACCTTTTTCAATTTGATGTTTTATAGCTTTGAATAGTAAGAATAATGAAGAGCCAGCATAATCTTTGAGATAATAATACATACATAAGGCCATCCAGTTTGTTAGCATCTTTTCAACAACACTCTCTGTTCGTCTCAACATTAGTTGCGGGTGCTTATTGCAAACTGATTTTTCGATCAGACGCAACAATAACGACTTCAAAATATCGGTTGCATATTCCATTTTACCCATGAGAATCACCATTAAAAGAGAAGCGACATTAACCTTATCTCTAATATTAAAAGTTTTTTGGGCTTCTAATGTGTCTATAAATGACAGAAGGAAACATTTATTGTTTAGTAGTTGTTCAAATTGGAACATAGCTGCATCATAATTTGTTCTTGGTGTGTTAATAAATTGACTTTGAACATTTAAAATTGGATGATCTGATACTCCTGGGAAAAACACCTTCATGACGTAATTGACATGATCAAGAGTAGGTATGCCTGAATGTTCCAAATCAGCTGCCAAATCAGACATATCAGTTTGTAACTCTGCAAAGGCTAATTTGCATTCTAATCTAACATTACTTTCTAGGGTATCCATCTGAATCTGTATTCTTTTATATTCTCTTTCTGCTTTAGTGCTTCTCCTTCTGTACATAACCAATACTATCATAAATATTAGGACTAAGAAAAATGTGCCAGCTGCGATCCCTGCTATAGCTTCTGGTGGAAAGTTATAGTTTCTTAACAGCTCATAATGCAGGTATCCAATAGGAAATCTCAAATTTTGTCCAACTTTAACCACTACTAATGGTAAGTTTATATCACTCATCTGTACACCATTCTCATCTGTATTCATTGGTTGTATCTCAGGAGGTGTACATAAGAGCTGTTGCATGGTCAAACTAGTAACATTACATGGCTGGGTACCAATTGTAACAACTACATCTGATTCATCACTTGCCCTAATTAAATTTTCACCTTCGATTACTAACGGATCACCCTTGTATGATTTGATACGATTAGGGAACTGGTAGACATGAGGATCATCTACAAAAACCATATGAGTTCTAGGCGGATTAAAGTACTTTTCTAAATCATGCATTGTTTCTACATTATCCATAACAAAACCAACTTTCATGGCTACCTGTGGTGTGCTTGTTTGAGACTTAGTGGCTTGAAGTATCTCCTGGTATTTTTTATTTATAGCTGGACTTGGGCATTCCATTTGATTTGAATTTAATACTGAACATGCAGTAGAATTAACTGGAAGTATTTCATTGCCATAATATAGTTTCATTAATGGTTTTTGGATAGTATGCAAATTTGTTCCATGAACTGTTATCATCCTGCCACCAGATACAAAACTTTTAAGTGGTTTAATTTCCATGACTGTGGGATCCGCAGTATAATTGAACAAATCACCATATAATGTGCGATTAGCATTATCAATAGACACTGTCAGAGTATGTATTACCCTAGGTGTATTAGCTTTGGGTGTGATACAAATTAATCTACTATTTGATGTTTGAGTTTTATTAACAGAGCAGGGTAATTCATCTAAGTATGCAAAAACAGATGAACCAATATTCAAATGTTGACCACCTATTGCCAGTTGTGTACCACCTGATACTGGGCCCAAAGCTGGATAAATACCTTGTAGTTTAATGTTTTTATAACTGAAGAGTACAGATGATTCTGTATAGCCAGCATCATTTTCTACAATAACTGGTGCTACAGTGGAACTATTAGAAGGCCCAGTTTTACATGTAATACTAACAGATACTTCAAAATCCACTATGTCACATAATACCTCACCAATTCTAACTTTTCCTGTTACTTCTTCAACTCTCAAACCAAGATTACTGCCTTCGATAGTAACTATAGTTCCACCTTCGACAGGTCCACTTAAAGGTTTGATCATATCTATTCTAGGTTTAGGACATTCTGTTACAGGATTTTCGAGGCAAGATTCACTGTAGGAACAGGAATTACCACACCAGGTGCATTGATAAATAGAATTTCGAGTTATACACAAGGAACAGTCAGCATGGTCTCTGTGAGATCCAAGAATTTCACACTTGTATAAGGTTATTGTTATCGTGTCAATGTAGTGCTTGTGATTCCAAAATACTTTAACGCTTACATTATATTCACCCACATCTTCTTCATATGAGTACATTGTTTTGTCACACACTATAAAGTGATTTGATTCAACTCTGGCTGGCAATATCATATTAGCTAATTCAATGCTCACAATACATTGGAATCCTGTATGTCCAGGTTGTAAATGAGGCAAGTTTTCGACCTCCAACTCCAATTCTTTAGGTACATTATTAGGTAGTAAAATTGGCTTTTTGTACTGCCTTATCCTGGGGCAGTGTCCAATGCCATGGTTAAGTAATTTGGTTGGATTATTTTCACCACTGATAATTGTCCTTTGGCACACGGATATATCATGTGTACATTTATTATCATAAATGCACCAATTGCAAGCCCATTCGCTCATTATGCATGTGTGGCATGTTGTATGTTTTGTGCAATCGTAAAATGCAAAGTTCCGTGACACAAAATCTTTATTAGTTTCAGAGGAATGAACTGAAAGTGGGACATATACATGGTCTTGAGAGGATGGAATTTTAGGCCTGTGCTTCAAATCTGGTGTAGGACACGCAAGACCACTTGATGTCACTGCTGCATCAATTGGGGCCGCATTACCGAAAACACATTTATATTTCGCACCAAATGGTAGCTCCGGCAAAGTTCTGATAATAAGTTGAACTGTTGTAATTTCTGTCATGGAAATTCTATCAGGAAGAATTTGTTCAAAATCAATGCACTGTTGCCCAGTGTACTGAGAAAGCCATCTAGGTGCACTTTGTGTCCCTTTTTGACACATGCTTTGTATAGTGCAACGTTTTTCTAAGGAGCACCAACCACAATGAGGATCATTTGATTCTAAGCATGAGGAGCAGTTACCATGTTCAGCACATCTCTCTGTTGGTATTTGTATAATTGTGTTTTTCCCGAGTATATACAAGGTCCTCTGATATGGTGACAATGTTGTGTCAGGAAGAATTTTTTGACCAGGTAGTATGTCCTCCCTTGAGTACTCTAAAGCCTTTTCAGCATCAATAAGCACCTTCACGAGGGTGCCCTCACTCGTACCTAGAAAGCCCACTGTGTGAAGACCTGTCACCGACATGGTCACGGACGTTACTAACGTGTCATTCCAATGTATTACAGATGCTGCTTTGATGGGATAAAGCCCACTAATTTTCAAACCTACTTCACAAAAATTAAGTATGTTCCCTGTAGAACCAACACTGGGACATTTGCCATCTGATATCATTCCCGATATGTAACCCATATTCCTAGCCTTAGTACTACCATTAAAACACATATGAACATTCTCATTGAACTTAATCTCTATCTCCTGTAATGAAAATACACAAATAGCCGATTTAGATGCTGGTTCATTGGTAATACCTTTAGATGGACTAAATAATGCAACAAGAACTGGATCCCCTGCTTCTATACCTAGCTGAGTGGCCAGATTGAAACCAGCCTTAGCAATTTTTGCATCTTGAACTAAATTGTAATTGACATCTTCAATCTTACCATTAGTAGTTTCTTCTCGGACGTGACATTCTAAAGTTACCTCTGTATAGCTATTATAGTTATCATCATTAACACAGGTGCGGGCCAAGCGCGACACATAACCAAGTTCTTCATTACCGGCTAGATGGGAATGTTTTTGAATAATAAGAAAGTAGGCATAGTCACTAGCATTAAAACCATACACATATTGCACAAGGAAATTGTCTCTATACTTCACATCAATCTGTATCAAACTCTGTTTGGAGAACGAGAACTCTGCCACCTTCAAGGAAAGCAGGTCGCGGCTGGAGATGGCTGGTACGTCGTGCCTGTACTCCCCGTTGTTTGTGAACGTCGTCCCCACATATAGCACATTGGATCTGTCCCACGAAGTATATCGCTCGGGCCCTATGAAGGCGTAAGTGGACGCCTCCGCATCGTTAGCGGCAACACTTTCGGGCACGAATTCTGGTTTCGCCGATAAGTCACCAAGCTTGTATTTGTAACAGGAGCCCTGGGCGACGGAGCCACATGCGATCACTATTCTAGATTCTTGATCGATCACCAGGATCTTATTTACATTGTCAATATACGATCTCTGTAAATCGGGCGATCCGCAGCCGGTTGCATGGCACGTCGGATTATCCAGTTTTGGGCCGGTAGCGACTACGTGAATCGGTTTAAGGTCCGGGCTGAGCTGATGTAGCCAGTTTATTGATCCAGCGTAAACTTGACCACTGATTTTATCCACAGCGAGATGATTGAATTGAAATGTCTCATTTTGATGAATCGGATATTGTGATATGAACTCGAACCCATACACTATTGTGCACCTGAACCAGAATGTTATGACTAATAACGTCGCAAAAGTAGCCATGATCGCATTTTAATTTAACTTTAGGAAAATATTCTTCTTATTTTCACAACCACTACTTTATTTTTGTTTCATATTCAACCCATTTTACAAAAATATTGTAAATGGCAAAAGCATACATCGATGCCCATGACATAGAATAAACAACAAGTTTTTTTTTAATAACTTATAGAAACTCACTCACGATTTTTACAGCCTAGATATATGCCATAGACAAGTAGATAGTACGCTAAGGCTTTTACAACAAAAAAATAGTTTCAAGGTTCAATGAAACACTACTTAACGCTAGGCTCAAATGAATTGGGTTTAATAAATTTTATTATAAATTATAAATCAACGTATCCTCTCAACATATAAAAGAAGTGACTTTTAAATATACTCACGTTGCCGCGTAATAAACTAGACTTATTAAACAACTTGTAATTTATATCCATCTATTTTAAAATACATATATTCAATTATAGATTGAAGTGAAATATAAAAACAAATAATGAACATATGTTATTTAATATTTTTGCTCGATGGAGTGTGTAATTTGGTGTATTCGGACTTGCGCTGCTAAGTATTATAGGACAACATTTAAATATCCGGTCTGACTCGATCCGATATGCATCAGGTCCTTTACAATATGATATGAAATCCATCGATCCGGATTCGTTTCAACCGGTCCTACATCTGTACCAAAATGTACTCTGTGATCTGTACCATCTCTATTTGCCGTTGCCATTGGTCGAAACTACTCTTTGGAGTCTTTGGTTGGCCAAACCACAGATAATCACAGATTACATTATACATCAAACTATCGAAAGTCGAAAAGTCGGAAGTTGCTGAGTGAAGTAAACTGTGAAGATACACATTTTGTTTTTATGATCTCGAATCTGCGGCATTGTGATTATGAATTGTGGTTATCACATATTAATAAACAGTTTAGATTCTTAATTTTACAATAAGAAGAAATGGTGTAAATAAACAACGTAGTAGGTTTTAGACGAAAGCCGGTGCACATAGTGTAAATGCTTTTAGACGTATTAGATTTCGACGATGCTAATATTACACTTACTGATAGATGTATGGTTTTAGTGGTTGTAGTTAGTTTTATTGAAAGTTAAGGTGTACAATGATGGCCGCGATGTCTTCAGGCGGTCCTGGGGAGCCGCACACGCAAATGAATACCTATCGCAGCTATGTCACCATGTTGGCGGACCCCGGCGCTAAGGATGAGATCAAACTTAAAGCTGCACAGGAACTTAGTGAGAACTTTGAGGTATACATATTACTTTTACTAAGATTTGAGAAAATATATTTCATTGAGTTTTAATTGGTACTCACATAGGTATTTGATTTTTACAACAAAATTATTTTAATATTTTAATATTAACTATAAGTCATATTTAATGTAGGAATAGCATTTAAA
Source organism: Cecropterus toxeus (assembly GCA_018249875.1). NCBI lineage: Eukaryota > Metazoa > Arthropoda > Insecta > Lepidoptera > Hesperiidae > Cecropterus > Cecropterus toxeus. The sequence continues at coordinate 11,696 of DWNE01002130.1, read as the reverse complement.
CGTTCTGTAAGGACTACAAAATGATTTTGTAATGGTCAGTCTGTATCAATGTTAGAAAAACATACTATTTTCTGTTTTGTGTGTGTGTTGTTTCTGCAGTCTGATTTAAGATACAGGTGTTATACAATGATTTCTTCTTTTTGTTTGTTTTTCACTACAGTTATACACTAATTGCGCTTTGCTATGGCAAAGCTGTAATATGATATCATTTATTAATAAACACCAGCATCAAAACTTTGTTTTTGGCAACATGTCTTTTAGTAACGTAGGATCAAAATAGTTTATTTATTTGTTTAAGTTACACCAACGAAATGAACACTAATAATACATATACAATAATACAATAATGTAAATTAAGTCTCAGTGTCATCTCAATTACAGGTGCAAACAACATGAAAATTATTTAGCGCTAACATACTTAGGGAAAAATGAACATACTTTAGGGAAAATATTTCGTGAAATATATCATATCCTGAACTATAAAAGCCTAAGTATTTTCAAGAGCTTTCCATCTATGTATCCATCAGTTTTTGTGATTAGATATAGATCTCCTCTCATTAGGGTTGTGCTAGTTCTCACTATGCTTGGTATGCGTGCAAAGACACAGGAAGATGCTGCTGCTCATTTTCTGAATTTCGTATCTTAGTTATGGCCTATAACTTCTATGGGAAGACAGATTGATGCTATTCATAACCAATGTCACCTGCAATGCTTTAAAGCTTTATCTATATATAATAATAAATAATGTAATATGATATAGAAACTATTTTATAACCTTGTTATGACCAAGAAAAACTTCAAATCAATTTGGTATGTTGGGGTAGCAAAAGTGTGAATTCTATTTCTTTGTTTCAGGTTATATTGAGTTCTCCACAGTATCCCCAATTCCTAGATCATTCCTTGAAAATATTTCTCAAGATATTACAAGAGGGAGAGCCGCATTTCATTGCAGAATATAATATACAGCAAGTCAGAAAACTGATTCTGGAAATGATACATCGCTTACCGATCAGTGAGACATTAAGACCATATGTAAAAAGTATACTTATTCTGATGTTAAAGTTAATGGAAATAGAGAATGAGGAGAATGTACTGGTTTGTTTGAAGATTTTCATGGAACTGCATAAACAATACAGACCTGCGTACACCACAGATGTTGATGTAAGTTGAAATAGTTAAATCGATGCAGGAAAGCGATTTTGTTTTATCTTGAAATCATAAATTTTCGTTATATGCAAAATCAATTACATTAATTTTAAAATAGTTTCCTGGATAAAATATAATAGTTTTTAGTTTGAATTTAAATATTTACAAAATAAAATACTAGTAAACCATCTAATTTAAAGATAATTTAAAGTTTTTTGAGATACAATAAGAGTGCTTTTTGGCCTGGATGTGTTTAAACATTTGACATTATTTCTAATATTTGTTGATTGACCAATACTAAAACAAAACTGGATTTCTAGATTCACAAATTTCTACAGTGGGTTAAAGCGATTTACTCTGACTTACCTAACCATTTACCAAAAATATTTGAACCCAAGCCAACCATCAGAGTAAAAGACCTATCCGAGGTGAACATTGATCAGTTGCTGCAAGAGACATATACAACCACACCAATACACACCGAGAAGAAATTGTTGGATGGAAGTGTTGTAACGGTAAGAGATTTACAACTTATAACTTTACAGCTGTTTTTAAGAAGAATTATTGTACCCTATCCAACAGAATTGTTGTTCATAAATTTAAATTTCAGTAGAACAGTGATAAGTTTCTACTGAAATTTAATTGATTATAGAGTTTAATAATTTATTTAAATATATACAATTAAATTATTGCTCCTTAAAAATAATTGACTGGTACATATGAAATATGTTATGGTGTTTTTAAACATGTATTTCAGTATAATCTCATCCCAAGATCCGTATTGTCTCTGAAAGTTATTCAAGAATTACCTATAATAGTTGTTTTGATGTATCAACTATATAAACAGAATGTACATCAAGAAGTCAGCAACTTTATCCCCCTCATTATGGAGACTATAACTCTGCAGCCAGCTTCCACACTCAGGTAACAACAACTTAATAGAAATAACTCAATTTTAATTACGTCTAAAAAACCTTGGTATTAGAATTTTTTGTAAGACATGTTTTAATAAATACTGATGATTGATTTTATAGAATTAAGCATTTGATAATTGACACAAATATGTTCTTTGCAGGAATTCTAATTCATTCAACAAAGAAGTTTTTGTTGATTTCATGGGAGCACAGATTAAGACATTAGCATTTTTGGCATACATTATCAGAATATATCAAGACACAATTGCAAATCATGCTAATCTCATGGTTAAGGGAATTATTGGGCTGTTGACACTGTGCCCACCAGAGGTGGCTCATTTGAGAAAAGAATTGGTGATAGCTACTCGGCACATACTGGCCACGGATTTGAGACTAAGTAAGTCATATTTCATATTTGTTGTAGTATAGGATTGTTTATTCAATGGTGTATTGATTTGATATTTGGAAGAGCTCTATAAAATAACCACTGTAACAGTTTTTTGTAGATATCTATTGAACCCGATTAAGTATGATCATTAAATATACATATCATAGCATTTTTATTGTACTGATATAGTCACTATAATTTTTATTGTATAGATTAGCTAAATTAATCATTGTATGAAATTTGACAATTTGATAGGTAAAATCTTATTTCTCGTTAAACCAGTTTATCTTAAATGAGTGTCAGTCTCAACAAAATGTATAAATTATCACTTGTATCATATTATAGAATTCGTGCCGTACATGGAGCGTCTGTTCGACGAGGACGTGCTGCTGGGCGGCGGCTGGACGGTGCACGAGTCGCTGCGGCCCCTGGCGTACTCCACGCTGGCCGACCTGGTTCACCACGTGCGGCAACACCTGCCTCTCACCGATCTGGCGATCGCGGCGCACTTGTTCTCTAAGAACGTGCACGATGAGTCGCTGCCTACAAGGTAAATTGATAAGATTTTTCTTTAAGCTCACAGGCTTTTCCTTGCAGTAGTAAAGCTTTATTAATTGCTTTTCAAATTCGTGCCTTTCGTTTGCACTGTTGCGTGTTTAATTATTGCTGGCTGTTGTCGGAATGAATGAACCAATATATAGATTTGTTACAGAAAGACCTATTTCAGTTAGCTTAGTTTTTAGCCAACTGCATCAGCAGGAGGGTAATGTTTTTATTTTTGAAATGTGGGCTTGATATTCTGTAAAATATATATATTATGGCGGAAAACTCGTTTAAAATTAATATAAATGCAATAAGTTTAAATGGCAACATAATATGGCATACTTCTATAAATTCACATTCTTGCCCTCCCTAATGCTCATGTGTTACAACTCATGTTATCAAGAATAAAGTAAACTAAATGTGCTGTCACAACTATAAAAACGCACTAACCACCTTTTCAGTAATTAAGTTATTCTTTATTGCATTAAAACAGGTACAGATTAGGTTTTGCAATTATACAATATTTCTCTGTTTATGCCCTATGGGCGTACAATATTACAATGTCAATAATACTATTGTTATTACAGATTATTATAATTATAGTATTATATGAGAATATATTTAAAAATGGGTATAAATAAAATTATATTAAGCTATTTAAGTTATATTTATATTCAATGTATGTGTACAGCATCCAAACGATGTCCTGCAAGCTGCTGCTGAACCTCGTGGACTGTATCCGTCAGCGCGCGGAGGGCGAGGGCGCGGGGGCCACGCCGCACGGCCGCCAATTGCTCATGCGAATCCTCGAAGTCTTCGTGCTGAAGTTTAAGACTATTTCTAAGTTGCAGCTGCCTGCTCTTATGGCTAAGTGGTAAGGAAAAGACTTTTGTATGTTAAAGAGTATATTAAAGAGTATATATAAAGAGTATATATAAAGATTCTGTGTAGCTTCTTTTACAAGTCATATTAGCAGAAAATTATATGTATAACAGATATACCTACATTGTTTATATCAAAATTAAAATAACTTCTCAACAAAAAAAAAACTTATTTTATTTGTGTCTACAAATATTGTTAAACAAGACAAAAATATAACAGATAAATGAATAATCATGATTATAAAATAATTAAAATTATTTTCTATCAATAAAAACACAAATGTAACATATCACCGCATATGAATATTATTGGATTTTTTAAAATATTAATATTAACTAAGAACATTTGTTTACGGTTTTGCATTTTTTAATTCTCTTTTTTGTTATATGATTCATAGCAATAAAAACGCACCATTCGCTTTGCCCGGCACGAATGGAACTAATCCCAGCACTCCAACTACGCCGGCGCCGAATGTTCCTGCTGTCGAAATAAAAGTCGATGAAGAGAAACCTTCGTCAGACTTTTTGGAAAACATCAGCAAGTCCGAGGAGAAATCAAAGATTGGCTTCCCTAGCTCGCAAATGAGCAATCTTAATGTAGGAGATTATAGGACACTGGTGAAGACATTGGTCTGTGGAGTGAAGACTATTACGTGGGGCTGTGCATCCTGTAAAGTAAGTTCACATTTATTATCACTTAAATAGTTCTGGTTTGTATAATAATTTTATAAAAATACAGAAAAAGAATTTCGGAAAAAACCCTTATTTAGATTAAATATTTAGATTCGTATCCATTTTATATTGTAAATAATAAACTAAGCATTCCGGCTATTTCATACTTTTTATGAGCAGAAAAAATATTTGAATGGTCATTCAGTTTGAAGAATAGAAGATGCTGAATTCTGAAACATGTTTTGAATTTATAACATAAGGCTTCATATTTTACATGAATCTTCTTTAAATTTCAAAAAAACTAAGGTGTAATTTTTATTGGCAACATACTGGAGCTAGCCTTTTATTGTCCATGTAAAATGTAATAAACAAGATGGTTAAAAAAAAAACAAACTATTACAAAGAAAAAAGACAAACCCGCTGAGTTTCTTGCCAGATCTTCTTAGTTGAGGTCATTTTCCGATTCGGTGGTAGTGTAAGAAAAAATACTGTAAATAATAATTTGTAAGTGCCCCCGTAAGCCTATACAAAATAAAGATATTTCATTTCATTTCACTGTTTGTCGAAACAGACAACAAGCGGCGGCGAGGGCGCGGCGTCGAGCACGATCGCGGGCCAGAAGCAGTTCAGCGTGCGCGAAACGCTGGTGTTCATCCGGCTGGTGCGCTGGGGGCTGCAGTCGCTGGACATCTACACGCTGGCGGCGCCGCGCGCGCCCGCGCCGCAGCCCGCGCAGCCGCACGTGCGCTCCAAGGAGGAGAAGGAGGTGCTCGAGCACTTCAGCGGGGTGGTGAGTTCACCTCTCATTGCCTTGCTCTCGTGGTCGGCACACGGTGCGGAAGTTGATGGAGTTACCACGTCGAAAGTCGAAAGCAATAAATTTTATATTATGATTTATACATCGGCATGGGTCATTTAATATTGATATTTGAAATATTGAACAAATTATAAAGCATAACAAAAAGTAAGGCCGAAAAAATATTTTTAACTGCTGGCTCAAAAATAACTTCATCATCATTGAAGAAAACAGCTTTGCTAGCGATTTAATTTCTTTTACGTTTATACATTGTTTTTGTTGAGTGACATAAATGTCCTAAAAATCAGGAAAGTACTTACTGTCATACCACGATTAGTAGACAAGTAAGCAGCAAACGATTTTTCGAATGCATATACATGCATATAGAATTCCTACCATTGGCTCATGATGTACATACAAAATCAATAGATATTTAATAGTATTATTCGTATCTTTATTTTCAGTTTTCGATGATGAATCCACAAACATTCCAAGAAATTTTCACAGCTACCATATCACATATGGTAGAAAGAATAAATAAAAATATGACCTTGCAAATCATCGCAAATACCTTTCTCTCTAATCCAGCAACATCGCCCATATTTGCTACAGTTCTGGTGGAATATTTACTGAAAAGAATGGAAGAGATGGGCACCAACGCTGAGAGATCAAACTTATATTTACGACTTTTTAAATTAGTGTTTGGTTCCGTTAGTCTATTTCCAACAGAAAATGAACAAATGCTTCGCCCTCACCTCCACAGTATTGTCAATAAAGCTATGGATTATGCCATGACAGCCAAGGAGCCTTATAACTACTTTTTGTTGCTGCGAGCTCTCTTCCGTTCTATTGGTGGAGGCAGTCACGATTTGCTATACCAAGAATTCTTGCCTTTGCTGCCAAACTTATTAGAAGGATTAAACCGACTGCAGAGTGGACTCCATAAACAACATATGAAAGATCTCTTCGTTGAGTTGTGTTTGACTGTGCCTGTTAGACTTAGTAGTCTATTGCCTTATTTACCGATGTTGATGGACCCATTAGTGTCTGCGCTCAATGGATCCCACACGTTAATATCTCAAGGGTTGCGGACATTAGAACTCTGCGTGGATAACTTGCAACCTGACTTTTTGTATGAACATATACAACCTGTAAGAGCTGACTTGATGCAGGCGCTTTGGAGGACATTACAAAATAATGAAGTTGCAAGGATAGCATTCAGGGTTCTTGGGAAGTTTGGCGGTGGCAACAGAAAAATGATGATAGAACCACAAAGATTGGAATACCGTGAAACAGATGCGTCGCCGCCGGCCATTCAGACGTACTTCCAAGACCAACCCAAACCAATTGATTTTGAAGTAGATAAAGTAATAGAAACCGCCTTTGCTGCGTTAAAGTCGAGCACAACTGATCCATTCTACCGGCGACAATGTTGGGAGGTGCTACGATGCTATTTAGCGTCTTCATTGAACTTGGACGACGACAAGCCTACATTACAAAAACTATTCAATCACCCCAATTACTTAGATTGCAAAATTCCTGCTCAAAATGGACCTTACTACAAGTGTTCTAATCCCATCGTGAGGGAGACTCACAGAATTGCGTTGACGGGAATGTTCGTCGCTGCGGCTATCAAAGAATTGCGAAATCACGTGTTGCCAACTATGGTATCACTGGTTCGACACTATACCTTGGTAGCGTTAGCTCAGGAAGCCGGGCCGTTTGCGAGCACTGGAGGGCCAAAAGAGGGTCTTGATGCTTTAGTCATTATTGATTCTATAGCAGCCGTGATGGCGCACGAGGAGAAGGAGTTATGCAAGCCAGGTCACTTAGCATTAATACTCATGATAGATTGTGCGGCAGCCGTTCTTGGCAGTAAGGAGCGCGCGTGTCGTCTGCCCATAATGGAGTACCTTGCGGAACGAATGGCAGCTCTGTGTTACGAACGAGCGTGGTACGCAAAACTAGGAGGTTGCATTGCCGTGAAATTCCTATTGGAGAAAATGACACCCGAGTGGGTCTATAAGCATGTCTTCACATTCCTAAAAGCTGTGCTGTTCGTAATGATGGACTTAACGGGTGAAGTTTCGGCTGGGGCTATCGACATGGCGACCGTGATCCTAGAGAAGTTAGTGCGGATCTGCGTGACGGGCCCTGTAGGACACGGGATCGATCCCGAAGGTGAACTTGCGATGGCGAAAGCGCGGGCTTTGCACGACGTTTTACAAGAACTCGTCCTGCAGATAACTAGTCCTCATTTACTCGTTAGACAACAGGTATGTTTAACAAAGTTAAATTTACAAAAGAACTGAGTTAATATTTCATTATTATGATTTGTTATATTATTCTAAATTCTTTTATAGGCTATGAAATCATTGGAACTAATAGGGCAACTTCAAAATAAGACCGTAACGGCAGTGATGGACCCTCATAGGGAAGTTCTTGCAGACATAATCCCACCAAAGAAGCACCTTCTGCGTCACCAGCCGGCGAATGCGCAAATGGGACTCATGGATGGAACTACATTCTGTACAACATTAAAGCCGAGACTATTTACAATTGGTAAGTAATTTAGATCTATTTTATGTTTGATGAAATTGCCTAGTAAGCATTTAACTGAACTTCAATTAGTCCATTAGCTACAAAAAACCACTACTGTACATAGGTATTCTTATAGTACTAGTTCTAGAAAGAAGAATAAATTGTACTTACGGTGCTTGTTTGTATATGTTCGTGACAGCAATTCACGGGTAGGTTGACTAAGAGATATTGCTTATCTCATACATTCGTGATGCACGCAACTCTTACGCTGTCTTGACATTTTTTGTACTTATTTTTGTAATCAAACCATCCAGATCTGAACATAAACGAGCACAAGGTGTTCTTCCGCGAGTTGTTATCGCTCTGCGAGGCGGAAGACGCGATGCTGGGCAAGCTGCCTTGCTACAAGGGCGTCAACCTCGTGCCCTTGCGTGCTTCCGCTCTGCGAGCCCTCGCCGCCTGCCACTACATACAGGAGAAGCATTGTCGCGAGAAGATCTTCCAGGTGCTCTACAAATCCCTGGAGAAGAACGATCAGGAGTTGCAACAGGTGAAATGATATTTTGATTTACGTTACGCGTTCTAGGTGACGTTGAGTCAATTTTAATTAACATAATTCACTATATAAATTATCAAAAAAGTAACTTAAATGTTTTTCCCTCAGAAAGGTTTAACACCTTATGGCGGATTAAACATTAATTTAAAGAGGAATTGACATTAAATCAGTAACCTTTTCTTATTTTTGATGTCATGTTGATTTTTTAAATGTATACTTATGAAAATATTTTCCTGGGCAGGCTGGATTCGAATGTATGCAGAAGTTCCTATCTGGATTCCAAATTGACATGGAGATGGTGCATCCAGTAATGAGGCCGCTACTCTTGACATTGGGTGACCATCGGAATCTGAGCGTAAACGGCGCAAAGCGACTGTCCTACTTGACTCAACTCTTCCCATCCACTTTTAGCGAGAAATTGTGTGAACAACTGCTGCAACTTTTGAAGAAATTGCTTGATTATTCTATACAGACGAATAGAGGTAACTGCTTGTTATATAGCCGTACATAAGACTAGCTATTTTTTGTTTTATAATCAATAATATGGATAATTTTTCATAATTAAAGTTTCATGAAACAAAAGTAATGTCATAAAGAAATATTTTGTACGAAAACAATTAAAGTAGCTTATTTCTGTGGTTCCACCCACTTCGTTTACCTTTGAATGAATGAATGAATGAATGAATTTTTATTTGCATAAATTGTGGTTACATGGGGTCATAATTTATATTTTCTGTACAGCTCACAATGTACCATATCTATGGCGTGCAATTTTTTTGTGTTAGTAAGGGTTAGTTACTAATTTTCTATAATTTATGTTATTATTATTATTATTACATCGTTATTATAATTACAATTACATTATTTAACTTTAACGCGGTAATGAGTATCCCATGTATTAGTCCGGATCATGAACTATTAGTGTGCTAAATTTTAGCGAAATGCGACCAGTAGTTTTTACGCGGAAGAGTGTACATGTGTATCATACACACTTATATATCCTCACAAACTTCCTCATTTACAATATACATAATAGATCTAATCATAAATTTCTTACTTTCTTTTAGGAGGCAACTTCCTTCAGAGTGTGTCGAAAAATATGGAAAACGAACAGAAAATCATAATTTTGATAGGAATATTCCATCAAATACCAGCTGCATCACCGCGTTTCATAGACGTGTTGTGTCGTCTCATTTTCCACACGGAGAAGTCCCTGATGATAGAGGCGGGATCGCCTTTCAGAGAGCCATTAGTTAAATTTCTTTTAAGGTATGATACGTGTCGAATTTAAAATAGAGTCAATTGCTAATGAAAAACATTACATGTGGATTACAATAATTATCTACATATGTTTCAAAACATGAACATATTTAGGTATTTAATTTTTATTAAAATTTATTTTAAAATATATAAAATAATTAATGTACTATACTTATATATTTTATCACAACTCCAGCGTACATAATTACATCCACGGCCATAATAAGTAATCAAAGAATTTTAAATAAATTATTTGAAGTGTAACATCACGAATTATGATATTACGACAATATTTTTAATACTCTTATGTTCATAACTATCGAATTCAATGTCGCAGATATCCTAAGGAAACATTAGACTTAATAATGAGCGACAACAACATCAAAGACCAGCAATGGAGTCGGTTCCTCATATTCCTGGTGAAGCATCCTGTTGCTGGCCCAGCGTTCAGGGAGGCTCTTCAAACCACTAAGAAACCCCGATTGTTACTACTATTGGCAGCCAATACCCCGCCAGCTAACGCCAATATACCGCAGTCTGATAGAGCGGAAATGCAATTCCAAGCAATACGAGCTGTGTCACTGCTCATTAAATTCGACGACCAATGGATGTCCACGCAACATGATCTTATAGAGTTGATCAAACGCATCTGGTGCAGTGACCAGTATCATGTAAGTATTTGATCATAATTTATTTAAAATATCATAAAATATAAATGATAGGTCATTAAACATTTCTTATATGTTTTCCATGTTGCCATGGTAATGTTTTAGGTTTTATATAACTTTTCTATTAGTAGTAGTCGTAGTGTATACCATTAATTTCATTCTTCTATTTTTATGCTGCTAGAAATCTTCAATGGAAGTAGCACCTGTACAAGTGAGCTCACTTAAAATAAGACATTTCCTGCGTAGAATTAAGACAATTAAATCAATTTCGATATCATGATTAATAACAATTATGCTAGCTCTATCAAATAATTACAGCATTGTGAAACCACAAATTACGTTAATTTACCGCAAAAATAAATATGATTTTTAATCTTTTTGCAGGATGTCCATAAGAAAGTAGAAAATGTCGATTGCACTCACTGGAAGGAGCCAAAATTAATAGTGAAGATCTTACTGCACTACTTCTGCCACCACCCATCCAATATTGACTTATTGTTCCAATTGCTGAGAGCTCTATGTGATCGTTTTATTCCAGACTTCCAGGTGAGTTATTGTTTATTATTCTTTTTATATATATTGATTTTGTTTTATTCTAATACTGCATATTCCTGTGATTGCAGAGAAATATACAATTTAAATAATTTCATAAAAAATAAGTTTAAAAAAAATCTACATTCAGACAAATTATTTTGAAAGTTACTCTCAGAATAAGCAAACTTGAAATCCTACGTCTGGTAAAATTGGCCAGTATTTGATATAACTACTTACCTCCTTGGCCTCCGATATGAGAGTCCGCCGTCTGACGCGATCCCTGGATGCCAGTTGTTGACTATAAGTTTTCGGAGACCGTACTTCTTGAAAGGCTCCAATTCCATATCTAATCGATTCATTAATAACTTGATATGAAGCGCGTCGTCGGTAGAGAACGCAGATTATTAATTTATTATACCAGCTTGGAAGCTAACCCTGCTGTATGATACTAAAGCTAGTTATACATTTCTAGTTTCTACGCGATTTTCTGGAGAATACAGTAGCCCAGAACTACACAGCTGATTGGAAGCGTACAGCGTTCTTCCGTTTCGTGGAGCACTTCGCCAGCGATGCCATGTCGCAAGACTTAAAGGCCAAGGTCCTTCAGATGATCCTCATCCCATGTTTCGCGGTCAGCTTTGAGAAGGGGCACAAGATTGTGGGCGGACCCCCCGCGCCGTACCAGGACAATCCTGACAATGTTGTCTCGGTGTTTATCAATAATGTAAGTAATGGTGTTACACTGTTAAGTTTTAAACTCGGAAAAAAAAACGTATATTCTATCTCTTAGAAGACTT